>NQIM01000072.1:0-121860 GCA_003426235.1 Xylaria polymorpha
GTCGGAGAGGCAGGTACGAAAGAGGAGCAAAGAAAGGTACCCTCGACCAAAGCCGAGAGGGGTCCCGGAATAGTCACAGCCCTTAAAACCCGCAGTCCCAACAACCAAGTCGGTCCCTGTTCGGCAACGACGATGAAAATACCAGCAGCAGCAACACCACAGCAACTTGGAGAAGTAGTAAGCAGGCAGGTGCAAGTACAAGTGCGAGTGCAAGTGCAAGTGCAAGCAAGTACGGCGACAGGCAGGACGCAGGACGCAGGTTAGCAGACAAGGCGGAGGTGGTGGAAGGGATGGGCTTGTCTCGCTATGGGAAAAGAAAGGTGGATTGCTGGACGCCCGTGGGGCCGTATAGCGCGGGAAAGTGCCAGCTGTGATTGGCCCGCCGTGGCCAGGGGCGAGCCAGACCAACCGGGGATGTGCTTTGGACGGGTGATTAGATTCGGCCACTCAGAGGCAAGCTCGCCGAGGGTGTCGACGAGTGTCTCTTCCCAAGGTCTCTCTTTCACCGTCCACAGCCCACTGCTTTCACACAAGTCAAGTGCCCTCCACCACAAGGACCAAAGGTAGACGGCCTGCCAATAGATTCCGGCCAAGGTGCAAGCCTCAAAATTACATTTGCTTTTCTTTGCGTTCGTGGTACAGTAGTAGACCGTACATATATACTGTAGGCACTTCAGTACTTAGGTACACTATGTGCCGTATCGCGGCACGTTGTGCCTGTGGTCGCATCGTCCTGAGGTGGTCTCTTCATCACGCTAAGGGTAGCGAAGGGGGCTATAGAACCGATCACCATGATTATTGCCAATTCAGGAATGTACCTACCTAGGTAATGAGTGTAAGGTCCTTTTTTTTTCTACTGAATATACTATTTTGATACTCTTTTAGGATATGATTACCTACCTGCCTAACTACTGGAGTTGTCAAACTTACAGTAGGTGCTACCCTACTTTCGCCACTGTAGCAGGTTGGAGACCACCACCTCAGCCGGTCGGCTGGTCATCTACCATCGCCCCGAACCTGCCCGAACCCCCTCCTACTACCTACAAATATACCTAGGTAGGTAGGTAGTAGCCTACAGTACTAACCGCCTTAATACGAAAATCACTAGGTAGCAACCACCTAGTTCTATTCCTACCTAGTTACCTACCTAGAACTAAGACATATTTTGACACTGGAGCGTACAGTAAATAATGGTACAACGAGAATTACAGTAGGTATGATAGACCAAGCCCAGCGATCGTCGTGTAACACAATACGTTAGACACCCAACGCGCACCGAAATCTTGGAATAAAAGGGGAAAGTCAATACCTACCTACCTAAGGTAGTCAGGGCTACAGAATATTTACTAAATATTCTGCTCATTATATGATATACCTACTACTACTTACATGTACTACCCCTACATACATAAGGTTAGTAGATACCAGGTACCTACCTACCTAACCTAAGTACATCAACCCAAAACCTCAGGTACCAAATCTTGTTCGGAGCTCACAACAGCCCTTACTTAGCAACTCGCAGGTTTTGCCAGCCCGTCTACCAGAAGCTCACACCTACAAATAAGGTTACCTATATTGTTTGTACATATGTAGTATAGGAGCTGCGAGGTATAGTACTTGCAACCTGGAAGTACCCCTTATAGTAAATGTAATCATTGGATGTCATTGCCCCCAATCAATTCAAGGTACAACGTCAATACCATGGCCCATTGCAACAACATCCTGTAGAGTCTTCCATGCAGTCCTTGCCTTAACGATAGGCAAAACCCTATATTTATGTTTACATAATAGCATAGACCTTCAGAAAGAGATAAGAGAAAAGTAGGAGAGAAGGGAAGAAAGCTACTAAATTTATAGGAGCATGGCATTGGTTTTACAGTGCTGACAATTTCATTCATAGTGCCAGGACTTATTGAATCCCAGATGTGTATAAAATGATGTCTTTCAACAGCGAAACTTAAAACAACTCGTGGGTGTCGTGGATATATTAACTAGATTAATACATACACCCTTAGTACAGCGGAACATCCAGATGCACGAAAGGCATGCCGCAAGAAAAGGTTTCAAGCTAACGGTGCACAGAGCGGGTGTCACATCATGATTGAATTTCCAGCAAGCGTCTAGGCCCCTCCCCAGATCTCAGATGCCCGGCCATGGTTGGCTGCCAGAAGATGTCGTGCCAGGGGACAGAAGCCGGATATTACAATGACCATGCCTTTGCACCTTGACCCGAGGGACCAGTATCCGAGGCCCACGTTCACAGGCCTCTCGGTCTCGACTCGCTCAAGGTGACTCGTGTAACTTGGGAGGCCTGGTATCAAAATTTTATCACAAAGATCTTAAGAGCGAACGCCAGCCCGGGATAGATACCGAACGAGAGGCCGGGTTGATTTGTCGACTAATGCTGATCAATGTAGATTGTCAACATACCTACTGTAAGGTCCTACTGTACTTATGTTGCAGAGGTTGAACCCCAGATGGGGCTAGAAAGGGGCGACGTTCTTTGTTAACAGTGGCAAAACTCCATCTAACAGTACGGTAGGTGCCGACGCCCCCTATGACCAACCCTGAGATCGACAGGCACAATGAAATATTAATATTGATTGAGTATTTGTGGTGTCTAACGGTTTATTTCCTTATGTGTCCAAGACCTTGGAAAACGCTGGCTGGCAGTCTTCATTCCTTCACAAAACAGCCAGCAACGCTCATCTCGCAGGCCAAGCACTCCTCCAATATGTGCGATGATGTCATATTGCATTGGCTATACATGTATCTACTGTACACTTCCATGCTACCTGCTACCAGGACCTCAGGCTGGGCTTGGCTAGCTTTCTCCTAGCAATTAGCTGCATTGTCACACAAAACTAAAATCCACAGCACCAAAGTCGATTGGCGCCCAGGCACTCGCCTAAGGTTATCTAATCTTCTGCTTGACATCTCTCATGTCCTGCGTGTAGAACAAGCTTTGAGAGGCGAAAGTTTACAATGTTGAGTAGATGCCAGCAGCTCGCTCCCCTTGTCATGTCGCCAGCAAAACGGCGCATTAGTGGCTGAGCCCTCGAGTGCCGCATGGATGCCACGGCAAGGCAGCCCAGACAGTACCGAAAATGGGGAACCGGGACAAGCCATAGCCCGGATTTCTATCATGTACATACATACTATGTACGTCTGTAGGTAGGTACATAGGTACCACCGGTAGTTATCATTCTCAGGCTACGCGGGCCAAATGCCAGAACCCTTGTACTGCAAGGTAGCTGACAGGACCTTAAATACCTACCTAGGTATGTAGGCGGGGCTGAGGGGGGGAGGGGAGAGGGGGGCGAGTCCGCTTCTAGCGTACTGTATTAGTATACTAGTAGCCTACTTATACTACCTACTGACACAACATCTTACCCAGAACCGTGCCGAATAGCGGAGGCGGGTAATTTGAGGTTGACGAGGCGGAAATAGGGGCTCGCTATTCTGTTAACCTTCATCAAGTAGGTACGATAACGCTATCCTACAAGCCTATCTGCAGGCCTTCCAAATCTCCGATCTAAACTACCTAGGTAGATCGGGTGTCAACGCGAGATTGCGGGAATACCGATACACCGGATAGTTGACCAACACGAGTCGGGAACAATAACATGACCATGACTTCGTTTCCTTTGGGGTCCGATGCGTGCGCGACGAGGTTGCAAGCAACATCTGGACCACTAGAGCAGCCATATCGGTGTCTGGCTTCAAGTCGGCGCGAAAAGGGATATACCAGCTGAGGCCAGCAGGATGCGGGTACAGGCCTTCAGCACTGTTCCCTACATCACATTTATGAGACCCCGAGAGGCACCGCCCAGTCTATTAACAGCTCGGGATTTGCGCCTTAAGACTAGATATTAAGGCAGAGAGAAAATGACTAGTTACCAGTCAGAAGGTCGAGGCCGTAGTACAGCCGGGTTGCTCATGTCCGCGTAGCCTTGCCGGTTGTCGATGGCCACTAGGAACACGGGGAGCAATGCAGGGGAAGGCACTGAAGGGTTACTTTCTCACCTTTTTTCTACGGCGCAGGGCAGCACAGGAAATGATGGATGAGCCTCATTGGCTTGGCTGGTTGACCGCCACCGATCTGCAGTCTGCTAAACAGATCCCGTCTTCGCCACCAACTCCCCGACCCAAGGCAGAACCCAGGTCGGGACCCAGGTTACCACCCAGACGGCCCTCCCGGAAATGGTAAAGGGGCCAAATTTGTGCAGATGATATGCAGTCTAGTGTAAGTTATGGTCTAAGGAGCACCGGTCCGGGGTCGTCGTATTTCTAGCGGCGCTGTCGATCTGTTTCAGAGCGGTACTGTAAACGTTGTTGAGAAAAGAACGGCGATCAAAAACGAACACCCAGACAGGACCCAAGGCACTTAGAGCCAGTCGCCCAAAGGGTTCTTTGACAGCGATCGAGGCTTGCCCCCGCCAGGACCCGTTTGAAGACTAAGGTTAGATTACTCACGTGGCAGCTACCCCAGTGATATGTCACATGTAGGTAGGGAAGGCGAATGGAAAAGGTCTCGAACAATCCAATGCAGCAGGAAACGTACTGTACGTGGTGCTGGCATAGCTGTTTTATAACACCACATCGCAATTTGTTACCAATAGCAGGGCGTAAGAAACTTGAGTTGTAGTAAAAATGCGGTCCTATCTCTACGAAGTACATCATGTGCTCCGACCATTCATAATGCCAGTATATTGACATAGGTATTCGAATGTCCGTTTCAAATTCCACGTCTATATCCGCCAGGTTTAGTTATAGGTCGGTAGATCCTTATCATAAACATCTCGTATATATAAAAATTAATAGCTCGTAAGAAAGCGAAGATGATGGATGACATCGTGAATGCATCCGGCGAGGTGATATTGGGTTGGGAGTACATGGCAACGAGGCTAGCATACGTACTCTCTTCCGACAACTCGGGTATCGTGGGGTAGTAGTTAGTTGTGATACCCGCTTACATGCGGAATATGATACGTCTCACGAAATTGTTTATTGTAGGCCTTCAATCACATCGTGTAAACAGATAGATCAGATTTGCCTTCAAATGGGAGTCTGGTGTTACCACACACATTACACACATACTGTAGACTTGCAGTACTCTATAGATCTGCCGCGCGCGGATAATAGGCCCAGGGATGTGATCTATTAGAATCCTATCCTATGACAACCATACTGCAGCGCTTTCGGCTGAACCAAGACAGGCATGAATTATCTTGAGGCTTTTATTTGCGATTTCTACTGTATAGCAAGGCCGAATATGCAATGCACCAAAAGGAGACATCGCATCCATCGACCCCGGGACAAATGCCGATACTGGGCAGCCTCCATAATGTGCGAAGCTCAACACATGCTTTATGCAGGAAACGTATAATGACTGAACAACTAATACTACACTTGGTTTCGGGACCGAAAGGCAGCATCGAAAAGTTGAAGCAAGGACTTCAAACTAATTTACATGGAAGGTATTGCATGCTGTGGGATAAAGGGAGTAGAAATCTGGGAGGGAAAACGGAGGAAGGGGGGGATTTACCGTGATATTCGGGTACCTAATGTGTCTCTCACTAGCTACCTGGGTAGGGTATTTATTAAATGATGATCTTAAGCTGCTAGGTAGCTTTACACAAGTTGCCCTTGACCTCGAAACTCTGGTTAGTCCACGTCATGTTCTATTTCTTATAGAATAGTTCTCGCGAATCATGAAAATGAGGATTCCTATAAGCACGGCGTCGACTGTAACAAAATGTTGAAAATTTGCTAAAATTCAAGTCACTAAGAAATAAATCCCATAAAAATTAATGCCCAGAAGCCCATACCACATAACCTTCACCAGAGAAGGACTCCATGTCGACATGATTCGATTTCAAGTTGGGTATCGGATAATCAGGGGAGTAAGAGGGTATAACAAAAGTGGCTGAGCGCATGCTCTTTCCACCATGAGAAACAACGAACATAGAACGCCTGCTTCAGTACAAGCCTTGCAAATGAGTATACCACACGTAAAAATGAAATATAGACAAATGCAAATTGCCGAATCTCATCTTCTTCTAGCTCAGTCTTCCTTTTCAATGGCGGGACTAAAAATGGAACTTGGATACCCGTTTGCTACTTATGCAACTTCGATAGGTGATTTATTAACGCCGCGGTATACCACCTCGGCCGAAACTTGCGCCAGCGCTGTTCCAGCCCTGGCTAACACTCTGCTTTACAATCATCGCTGCTGCCGCCGCTGCCGCCATCCGTTCCTTCTGACGGTGTCTCTCCTTGAGATACCCAGTCGCTTCGGGGCGCATACGCAAGATGCGCAGAATCATGTCATCGGATGGATCAGCTTGAGCCTCCTTTCGTTTCTCTTCCTTGGCGCGGCGCATTGTTCCGAGATTCCGGCTCATCATGATACTCTTGCCTCTGCGGATGGTGCCCATGCTTGCAAAAGCTGGGCTCGCAGCGGCACCACCAAAAGCAGGGGGTGCTGACAGACGGTGTGAGCTAGCCATTTGCCCTTGGAGCTGTTGCTGTTGTCGTTGAGCAGTGGCAGCTGCCATGCGCTCCGATGTCCGGATAAGGTTCTCAGTGCTATCAAAGTAAAAGAAGTTGAGTGTGTTCAGTTCGTGATACTTAGGCGATCTGAGAACTTCGGCGGGGACACCCAATACCTCACCAGTTTCGTCTTGCGCGTTGAAGAAACTATAGAGTAATTTCAACCATTTAAAAACCACATCGAGTTCTCGCTGGTTGAGAGGACGTTGGCTTGAGGGCTTCTCCGACAAGGGTGGCACAACGAGAGCTTCGATAGCCATGAGGACCTCTTTCCATAGGCGTGTCATTACCGCAACCATTGTGGCGTCAGCCAAACTTTCCTTCATCGTTGAAAAATTATCATTGAAGTATGCGAAGAGCGATTGAAGGGCATTCACGACGTCGTCATCAGTGAGCGTAGGCAGGGTGGAACTTCGTTTGAAAAACGAGTTGACTTGGGAAGCCAGATTGCGGCCTAGGAGACTACGTAATGCTTCGTACGAGAGCGATGCGTCGATCTGCCTTGAGAGCTGCAGGTTGTGAGTCAGGTGATCCAAGCGTTCTGCTGGGGGTGACCTACCTTATCTGTGATTTTGCGAACCATATCACGCTCTGTCCTCTTCAAATGTCGGAATGCCTTGCCGAAATAAAACTGGATATCATCGCGCTCTCCTTCCATACTTACTCGGAGGAGAATCCTGCCCTGTGTGTCAAGGTCGAGCCAAAATTCTCTCGGCAGATAGTCACTAAAATGTATTGGGTCCAACTTTAGAGAAGTTCTGCCGACAAAATCGTGGTCGCCGAAAGTATCGTAATCCCAGATTGTTGCAACAATATTGAGGGCGCCGGATACCGTCACATCGACAGATTCGTCCCATCGAGGACTAAGAGTTCTCATAATGATTCGCGTCTTGTGTAGGCGCTTCTGGTATTCATCCACAAGAACAACGTAAGGATCACTAGTCCCGTTTGGATCGCATGCTTTGATCTCCTCGGCTTCGACAATTTTGATAGTAAAGACGTATTTCGCTGGCCGTCGAACCTGTCTTTTGGGCCCGTCTACCTTCTCCAATATCGCGGCGCAGGCATCGACGTTCATGGTCCTCTCAAGCTTGTCTAACTCTTGCATGGCCCATTCGATGTTGTTCAGCTTGACCAAAGACTAAAATGAGTTAGAATCTTATTCGGCATCGAAATATAACTAAGTACTATACCTCTGGATAGAATTGAAAAGGCTCCATTTTTTCTTTATTATTCCATGCATCTTTGGCATACTGCATAAATCTGCTCTGGGTCGTTTGGCCAGATGATGCTGCTTCCTGTTCATTGGGTCTTGGTGTGTCCATTTCCTTGACGAAGCGCTGGTCCACAATCTCACAGTAACGAGCGATGCTATTAGCGAAGATCTTGGACAAAGCTGTCATAAAACGAGCATGGTGAACATCGTTATCCCACTCGAGTTGAAACACTTGGTCCGCAGTTTGATGGAACAACTGAAACATATCAATCACAGAATGACTATGGCGGTCAGCATCTCTAGGAGCTTGTTCCCCCTCGCCACGAACTTGGAACTGGTCGTGCTTTATTGCCTCGTCTACAAACGCTTCAGCTCGCTCTTCTGCATTGTGAATCCATCGCCAGACGAAATCAACAAGAAGCTCTTCAACATCAAAAGTGAAGGGTTGGCTGGGAAGCGATGATCGGTGGATGCGTCGAATTTCGACAAGTTCCTTATACAGATCAAAACCGTCTTGTAGGGGAAGCTCATCTCCCTTGTCTTGTGCGACCTGTATAATTCTTTTGACCAGCTCGTGGGCATCATTTTCAAAGCTTGGAAAGATAGTCTCAGCAAGGACGGTCAATGGATTGACTCCCATGATTACGGGGCTGTTTCTGTAGCGCTTTTGGATTTTTTCGCAAAGCTTAACGACCAAGTTCCCTAGGTTCTTTACATGGCTGAAATTCCAATCTTGCTGGTCTGGAGGTATCTCAGCTTCAAGGAACCCACGGTAAGCATTTGCAGCTTGCTCCACCATGCCGTCCTGAAGCATTTTAGTGTACTCCATCGCCTCCTCCTCTTTTCGAGAGAAGCTAGAATCGTTGAAGATGTGGTTCTGTAATACGTGAACCGAAGGGCCTGCCGAAGGGGGTTTGGGCTGATAGCAATGCATGAGGATGTCGTAGAGCTCCCGTAAAAGTGCATCATGTAAAGTATACACCGTTTGTTGATATGTAGAAGAGTCGGTAAGAGTCCATCTATCTCGATCTATGGTTGCGAGGCTTTCACTATATAGATAGATGTGTGGCGGTTTTTTAAGCTCCTTTTCTGGCGGAGGACTCTTGACCAAGTCAAACGCAGCATCCAGATCTATGACTGTGAAAAGTGTGTCGGTGAATCTGCGGGCGGCCACTTCCATATACACAACGAGTCGAGTGAACTGAGGTATACGCCAGCGAACACAAAGTTCTGTTAGAAGTTCTATTGACTGTTTTGAGAATGGGCCATTCTGTTCATCTCCATTTCCATGCATGGCATCGAATTCCAAAGAATAATTTGCGATGACTTTAAGGAACTCTCGAGGGTCCGAAGGGATGAAAGTGTAGTTCGCTTCGTCGACAGCCCTAATGCTACTATTATCTTCAAGTGTCATGGAACTCAAGCTGAGCCTCTTATCCATGGCGTAAAAAGAAGCTCTCTTCGAGCTGGATGACACCTGACCTATATTAGCGTATGACTGCTCCTCCCCATTTCCAGCACCGGGGCTCGTCGGCAATGATTTCTCGGTAGCGGCGCTCCCACCTGAGGATGTTCTGGCGAGCTCTGGCTTAGCCGTCAGAATTTCCATCATCATGCTGGTCAGAAAGTGGGTCTCGGCCTTTTTCCAGTCTTGATATGCCTCGTCGACCTCAAAGTCCTGGCTCTGTAAGACGCCGGACATATTGGTATTCAGGCGATGCTGGTATGCCTTAAGATCCCTCAGCGCGGCCTCTTCGGTCCAATTTGGCCGCTGTGTGTCTATGTGACTCTGGACATCAGAGTGCGAAAGCCCGAATATCTTAGCAACAGCCTGGACCATGGGCATATCCTTGACATCGTAGGACAGGGGAACAATTACTTCGATGTGCTTCCCCGCATCTTGGCTCGTATCGATGAAGAGATTCTGATCGTTTGTAAGAAGCTTGTTTTCAAGAGTATTCAACCTGCTCATGAGCTCGGGTTTGTCCCTTTCATTCTGGGCACGCAAGATGTTTGTGACAAGCCTCACGAAGAGAGCCACATGTCTATCAACGAGAAGTTTCCATGAATCATCACCTGGGTTGTGCCCGAGACTGCAAGCCTTGGTGGCGGCAGAATAGAATATCAAAACGAGGGGCTCGACCTTGCGCTCCTTATCGATGCTCTTCTTGAAACTGGCCTCAGTAAAAGCAGTGTATGCCTGGGCAAAAGTCTTCTTCACAGCGGCATCGTTGTAGCCAGGGAGAGTCTCGGAGCCCCTGATGACGCCCTCCATCCGCTTCAGCAGAGGGGTGTGGAAGGAATGGGGGAGCTTGACGCTTGTCGAGTTCCCGGGCACGAATTCCTTGACCAGGTCGCCGATATTGGAGGTATGGGTTCGAGGTGGGGGGTTTCGGGGCGGGAACCCATTGCTTCCGTTTCGTCTTGGGCTGGACGAGGTAGTGGAGGTAGGCGACGCGGAGGGCGTAGGAATAGGCATCGTCGTGGCTCACGGGGGCTGGTCGCGCAGCCAACGAAGCGGCGCGGCTCCGGCGGTTGCTGTTGCTCCGGACGCTCTGGATACTATCGATGCGCCGGTTGATGTAGGACTTCCGGGATGCGGATGACATAGTGTGGGCGCGGGGAGTGTGGTCGGGTCAGGTCAGGTCAGGTCAGGTACCGATGCTGGATGATGCGTACGTCGTATGCGCGACAAGCATGACAGACTAGTTGGGGCCGAGTTTGCTTCGATTGGGGCAAGTGTTGTAGGGGTTTGGCTAGGCACTAAGGTTAGGCAGTGACAGGAGTCAGATGAGAGGTTAAGAAATGGCTAAGTTAGTAGGTATCTGGAAGACGTCGTGTTCTGGGTGTCTGCCTACTCGATTCAGAATGACAACATTAGACTTTGGACTGGGTTTGAAGAAGAAAGGGTAACGTATTCAAGGTAGGCATACATTGTAGGTTGTAAGGTAGGGAAGTTCCAAGTTGGGTGGGTAGGGAGTAGGTAGGTACATAGGTACTGACTGTACCTACTTTGATACAGACAGCGCCGCTAGGCGTGCATAGCGCCGGTGCAGGTGATGTGGGCGCTTAGAGACATCAGTGCCATCACTCGCTACAAAGAGACCAGGCCAGGCAATACCATTGCCGACTGGGTGGGATGCTGCAAACCCCACCGGCTCTTGGACGTCATCGTCCGGACCAGGGTCATTTCTTAGCGGGGCGTCAGGAGGTTACAGTATGTACAGTAGCGCTGGGGAGTGGATTACCTAGTAGAGGAGGTTACCTTATGAACCTTGGAACATTGAATGCACCGCCATTCACCCATAGTAGGTACCTACTCTACTCTGTTGTGGCCCCTTAGCTGGGTGACTGACCTTCATGGTTTAGGGACGCTGAATCTCCGTTCTACCTGCAGCACAGATGAGTAAGTACCTACAGTAGCAGAGTATCTAATTATAGATATCTTCACCGTATTGCACTCGCCATTACGGCCGTATAAGGACCGCTGCAATCGAGCTCGAAGCTCGTGGTCCTGATGAGCATCCAGAGTATTCTTATTTTGCTCGGTGACTCTCTCGCTTGTGGGCGATTTATTGTTGGCTCCGGAAATAGAACAGATCCGGCTCAAGAATCTTATGACAAGCACTAAGATTGAAAAGAATCGTGAAAGGAGACTGGATCATGCTCATAATTACTGAGATTAGTACTCAGGTAACCTGAGCCACCTACGACGCGACCTGGCCGGCTGATTCGATGTCCATGTGACTCGATCGATACCAACACGAACAATCCTGCGTAGCTAGTATATTGCGCCACAGGGGATTTCTCGATTATTCTTCTGCGCAAAATTATAGGTGCTTACCACCTACCTTACATAATGTATAGTATGCTAGGCTGTTTACAGTAGATCTTGTCTAGATACCTACATCCCTACATACACTAGGTACTAGACCTAGTAAGTACCTACGAAATAAACAACCTTAGTCATTGCGAACACTGGGCAGCAAACCATAGTACACAGAAGTAGCGGGTTTACCCAGAACCCCAAAAAGTAAAACGCACCTTACCGTCGAAATAGGTAGGTACTGCAGAGGTATGAATTGCAACCATCTAGGTTGCAGGTGGTGAGATCTAGCCTACCTAGATGGGTTTAGTTGAATGTAGTAGGTACGGGGTCAACAGCGGACAGTAAAACAGTGACCGGGCAGGCAACACCCAGGTATAGTGAGTTATCTAGGTACTTCGGTGGGCAATGAAGGACAATGCCAAACCCACACAAAAGCCTCTTTCTTCCTTGTAATTAGCAATTACCTTAGTAGCCTAGCAATAGCAGCCACCCTCGCAGGGCGTGATCTCGGCGACGGTTGACTGTACAGCAGACCGCAGACCGCAGACCGCAGCATGGCAGCCTGTTTATAGTCCATGGTTCATCGAGCAGCGGCTTGGCCCCATGGTTCCAAGGTTAGCTCGGCTGCCCGCACCAATTGCGAAAGCCACATCTGCCCGTCCCCCTCAAGTCTCAAGTGATCGATGCCGCATGCATACAATAATACCTTATACACATACATACATTGCTCAACTCCAACAACTCCAAAGCCGCTATATCGTCGTTGACCCGAGGGCACGTCCCCGTCTGCGTCCCCGTCCGCGTCCGCATACGTGCCGTCTCTGCGCCCGCCGTCCGACCACTCTCGAGCCCGCTTGGTCTTCTGTGCCCTCCGTCCACGGCTGCCCGTCTGTGGCCACCGCTTGCCGCCATGGGCGTCGTGAGTAGCCGTCTCGAAGATGGCGCCCCCATCTATCTGAGGGACCAGAATCGCTGTACGTCGAGCTGTCTCCTCCCCTTCCCCCTTTCCCGCGCCCTCCACCCGCCTGCGCGCGCACGCGCGTCCTTCCTGCTGCGTGGTTTGGTCGGTCCCCCTAACTATTGCCAGTGTCGATATCCTCCCTCGTTATCACATGTCCTCGCAAGCGCACCTCGACCACCATCACCCCCAACTCCTTTCCCGCTACGCGCGCTGGTGTAATGCGCACGCCCGGCGACGTGGGCCCTGTCGAGTTTGTCCAGGTTCGTCGCGGCCGTAGAATTCCCCTGGCGAAAGCCAAGCGGTGATCTAATCAGGCGCAACTCTAGGATCCTGAGCCTTCGTCCGTACCGAACTTTCTCCTCAAAGTGAACAATGACGACGAACTTATCTTCAACTTCACATTCATAATTCGCCAAGAGGACGCCGGCACCAATACCGACACACATATCAATGGCCTGACATATGTCTATGCCTCGACAAGCAGAGAGCTCGAGAATCTAGTCACGCGGGAGTTCCATGCAGACCCAAATCTTCACAAGAATGCCAACGTCGAGCTCGTCGATCATAACCCTGGCGGCAATTATACAACTGGCGGTAATCCCTCTGTGTCTTTCCCTTGGTCGTGGAGATGGAAACCCCCCAGACGCGTGGAGGACAGGGGCGGCGGCTGGAAGAATGTCTGTAGTGTACGTTTTGCTCCCGGACAATTTAACACCTCGTGCCTGTACTCACCTTTTGACAGTTTCTGGAGTACGACGCGAGGGCTCATCAATTGAACCCGCTAGCCACATTCTCCTTCTGGGTTGCCAGTGAGTCGCCGCCCACAATTTATCTTATTCGATGTTGAGCTGACCTCACTATTACTAGATACTCCATTGACCAGGTTCCAGCCTCCACCCCCGTCTCCATTCCAGCTGGCAGTTCCCCCGAAGATTCGAGTGCCGTCAGCGCAATCTGCAGATTCCCGGATTAGCGAACAAGACGAGCCAAGTTCCCCGCCCAATCTCCCATATGACTCGCAAAGTGTAGCCCCTGCGGTCTCTCAGGCCCGACGAGAATCAGTTAAACTTGATATTGCGTGCCCTCGACCGGGCGAGGACATGATGGGTGACGATGGCCCGGTGTTCAGAGCGATGCTTAAAGCGTTAGAACAGAAAACCGGCAATATGAGGACACATATGAAAAAGGTGTGGAAGAAAGCTGAGCAAGCGCATGCTGCGCAGATTGAAGCCAATGATGCCTACGTGGGCTTCATGGACGCTCTTCGAGACGCAACTGCCAGTAACGCCAATGCGGTGCAACCAGCCATCGAGCATTATTTTGACAAAATAGCACGTGAGATTCTGGCTTACGAAAGACAAAACACAACTAACTTGCAAAAAATATAATTGATCCGATTAGCAAATTATATACCTACGAAATCAAACAGGCGGAATCCAAAAAGCGCGATTTTGATGAGGAAAGCAAGGATTACTATGCCTTTGTCTCCCGGTATCTCGGTCAAAAACAAGACTCGGGAAAAACCAAGAAGCTTGCCGAGAGTGATACCAAGTACCAAACGAAGCGCAAAAACTTCGAGCTCAAGCGGTTTGACTATTCTTCATTTATACAAGACCTGTCCGGGGGTCGGAAGGAACAGGAAGTTTTATCCCACCTGACCAAATATGCCGATATACAGGCGAGAAATTTCATGTCGACAGCGCAGAAGATTGACAGCATGATGCCGCATTTGAAAGCCCTTACTTCTGAGGTTGAAGGTGCAGATAAAGAGTACCAATACCAGAAACTTGAAAGGGAGGAAAAGAGACGCGTTCTAGAGAAGAGCAACCTCCAGTATAACGAACCAGAGAATGCGATCTCCGGCCCTAATACGTTAGCGTCTATCAACACTAATGGCACTCAACATGTCCCAGATTCCGAGCTTGGTCGCGCAGATAGCACCGGTTCTCAGCTTAAGCCCACCTCGACAGGCAATTCCGCGTCAATAACGACAGCCACGACAGCAGCTGAGCTCTCAAGATCGCCAGGTAGTCTTAGCCACCCTTCTTTGAATAGCCCTGTGCAGGGTTCCAAATTCAAGGGCATACGGGATTTAGAAGAAAGAGATATCTCTCAACTAGCTATTGTGGAAAAGAACTCAACACAACGTAAAGAAGGTCTGCTCTGGGCTCTGAGTCGCCCAGGTAACCACGTCGATCCCTTGTCATCATTAAACAAGCAAGGTTGGCATAAGTAAGTGTTGCTCTTGATCTTGGGATTCAGTCAAACATGCTAACTATATAAAAGATTTTGGGTAGTTTTGGACCAGGGTAAGCTTTCTGAGTACGATAATTGGAAGCAGAGGCTCGATTTACATATGGAGCCGATCGACTTACGGATGGCGTCTGTTCGAGAGGCCCGTAATGCCGAACGTCGGTTTTGCTTCGAAGTAATTACGCCTCACTTCAAGAGAGTATACCAAGCTACTTCAGGAGACGATATGAATAGCTGGATTTCTTCTATCAATAACGCCCTCCAAAGCGCAATGGAGGGACATGGGCTCAAAGAAAAACCGGCATCCCCGAGCGATACGAGTACTCTTAGGCGAGATATCGGATCCGTCTTGACCGGCAAGAGTTCTTCTTTGAACCACGGGTCACACTATACATCGGGGAGCTCTGCACCACCATCCCGCCGCACTACGGTTGGAGCTCGTCCCCTTGCATCACGGCCGGCAAGTAGCAGCTATGATGATAGTCCTGACAAGTTACTTCAAACTATTCGTGAGACTGACAAAGGAAATTGTTGGTGTGCGGATTGTAGCAGCGGTTCTAAGGTTGAGTGGGTTTCTATTAATCTCGGCATAATCCTCTGCATTGAGTGTAGCGGCATCCATCGCTCGCTTGGAACACACATCAGCAAGGTCCGCTCATTGACGCTGGACATTACATCCTTTACTCTTGATATTATCGAGTTGTTGTTACTCGTTGGAAATAGAGTGTCCAATATGGTGTGGGAAGCCAAGCTCGATCCGGGGCTGAAGCCTGACGCCCAAGCTACGCGCGAGCAACGACTCAGGTTCATCACAGCCAAGTATGTTGAACGGGCGTATGTCGAGCCTATCTCAACAACCTTGTCGCGGTATGCGACAGCTGACGAAACACTTCTCGCTGCGATCAAGCGCAACGAAATCCAACAGGTCATCCACGCACTAGCCCTAAAGGCCAATCCAAACGTTCTGGATAAGGTCCGTGACACACATCCGGTCTTTTTAGCTCTAGCAGCAGCAGACCCTGCCCCCCCGTCCGCCTGGCGTGACGCCTCCTCTTCGTGCTGAACCTGAGTCGCGTACCACCCCTTTCGCCATGGCCGAGATGCTGATTCAGAATGGAGCCGAAATACCTACAACTATGCCAGCATTTCCTCTCAGTCGCAACGCACGATTATACGTGGATGAGAAACGCGGTCGCACTGCTGCCATCGAGGCTTCGGGTTTGTCAGTACCAACCGGTCACAGCTTAGTCCATAGCGAGCGTCTTCAGCGCGATAAGGACGCTCGGCTACAGAAGCGTATCAGTGCCGGTGGGCGCTTGGCTAAATCGCCGATTCCCGAACGATAGAGACGGCGGAAGTCGAATAGTTCTTCCTTATCCTCTTGGCCGTCCAGGATGGAATGGCACAACTCCGGGTCTAATTCCTCTTCATCCACCTCCGAACGATAGAAACGGCGGTCGGATCGTATCCTTTTTCAGATACCCCTCTTCTTGAATATTTCAGTGCCACCATGTCTCCCGATACTATGCCCCTTGAGGCAGCAGATCGGTTCTTTGCCGAACTCTACGACAGAGTCAGTGGCGACTTTCGCTCCGTGAATTGATTGACGACAACATATATAACATGACGGGTGGAGTTGTGCTTTATCGGAACTAATTCATTGTTGAAGGCGCCTCTGGATTTTCATCTATCATATGGCATCGAGCATATTTGGTGTTGGTTGCGTGAGCATGTGACCCCCTATCATTGGGTCCCACTGCTGAAACCAAGGTTTTTATTTTTCGCGGTGTTTTATAACGCGAGCAGATTCTATGTGTATCAAGTTGGCCAGTACACTTTGAGCGAGATGGAAGGGAAGACTAGTACAGGCTCCTAGTGATGAGATGAGAGTCTAGTTAGAGGCACTTCATAGGACGGTAGATGTATACAGTGTATGGATAGGCTCGTATAATCGATGTACAATTGGTCCTCAGCCTAGCTAGGTAATGATGGGTGGACCAAGAGGTCTACTGTGATCCGAAATGGGAATCATTATTCAGAAGAGAGAAGATGCTACCCCATAACCGCTTGTCTAGTAGCCTACAGGTACATATGTTTATGTTTAGCCAGTGGCTTTATTTCTATAAAGATGAATCAAGTGCGATATGGACCTCGTCTAGATATCTAGTAACTATATCCTCTAGCCTCAAGTGCATGCTACTCTATAGAGAATCGTGCCACTCAACCCACCAGATAAATATGCAAGCTGGAAACTGACCTGGTCACCGTAATATGGCGCACCATCTATCTTCCCTTCCCTGAGGCGACGCAGCCGATCGCTATCATCCCACCCCGAAGCCTCTTCCACTCGTGTTAGGCGCATTATACGCGCTGTCATGCACAGACAAGTCTCTTGTCTTGCCTCTGCCGTCGGATCACTCAGCAAAGTAAAGACAGAAAATATCCGACTCCCCCATCACCCACCCACTCCCTTTCCGTAGTCTCTCTTCTCTACTCAGTAGGGGGGAGAGCAGAGCCCGCCGTCGCATCCTTAACGAGCTTATCAATGATCTGCTTATGGATGCCCCTCCAGTTATTCTCTACCTGGCCCTTGACGATGCCCATGACGAGCCTAGAGCAACTGATCAAGACATCTTCGACGAGCTCTAAGGAACCCTCCCCGTCGTCCCCATTTTCATTCTTCTCGCGCACGCTCCATCGCGTTTCCTGCGATCAAAGAAAGTCAGCTTTGCCAGGGGTTTGGTACAGGCTGTGGCGAAGCGCGATTTACCATGACGACTCCCATGGGACTGCGGATTCTCACCCACATGCCCTCGTCGTGGTCGACGAACTCCTCCCTGCTGACGACGTGGCTGCTCCACACGGGGGTTGGGCAGGTCGTCGACGACCTCGTACACCTTGACGACGGGGCCGGCGGGCCCGATGACGGGCTCGAGCGCCTCCGGAAGCTTGAAGTGCTTGCGGGCCGCGTCCACGGACGCGGGCTCCCTTTCCGTCTCCGGGGGCTGCGGCAGAGTCTTGTGTGACAAGTGATGCGGGTCGCAGAGCAGGAAGAACTCATCTTTTTTTGACAGAGAGAAAAAGATCAGGGGTTTGGTTTGTAACTTCCAACAGAGATAGGTAGATTGGTTGATTGATTTAAATTGGTAGAACTCGCGTCTATGATAAACAGACAAACGAGATGAAGGGTGAGAAGAAGCAATCAGACCCCAGACTTACGGTCGTGTAGCAGTGCCACGGCGTCTTCCTTGCGCACGCTCGACGGGATCGGGCTCGCGTTCACCGAAGTGCTCGTGCTGGATAAGACTACATTTAATAGCGGGGGGTTAGCTGTCTGTGATGAGGTAGTTTGGTTCTCTTGTTCCTATCTCCCATCATCCCAATGGCAATTCGTTGACCGGATTGCGGATTGCGGATTATGTGTAGTGTATAGATAGTCCTTCCTCCATTTAGCGTGTTTTGCCCATCTCTGCCCCCTGAATCGACCGTCTTGGCCTTCATCCAAGAGTAAGAGGGCAAAGGCTTTTGTATCAACGACACGCACCCTATATCACCCGGCTCACTTCGTTCACTCGGCTCAATCTGCTCCGCCGACACTTGATGGCGGAGGCGGGGTTGGTACTGTACGTTTGAGGCCAACTTACACGACATTTTGATTATCCGATTCCTCTCTGGATCTTGGGCAGCTCAAAGAAATTCGAATAATTAGACGCTTCGATGTTGTCTTTCGGCTTGATACTTGCTCGACAATTTACTTTCCTTCCTCGCCTCTGCTACGTTTTCATGCAGCAGGTCTCGGGAGGTTTGGTTTCAGTAGAGCTGTGGACCGTGATCCTGCAAATGCTGACATAAGGATTCATGCGGGTTGCTAGGTTAGTTCGGTACCTGCAAGTACTGTACTGCGATGGGGGTAGGCGGTGACCTAAGGTTAGGTAGGTACTTAGAGGCAGCTTACTGTGCAGTACCGGTACCGATGTGACCCTCGCAGCACAGCCTCAGGAGGCCGGCCCCCATATCTACTGTACACGCGGAAATTCAATTCAATGTTGTTATGTTGGCTACCCCTGAATGCTTTTTTCCGTCTACCGGACCCATCACACCTCTCGATACCTATTCGACAACACAGTGGCCTTTTTGTGCAATATTTATATTTATTTCGTGAAGAAGCCCCTCTCTGGAACCTCTTCCACATGGTAGGTAAACGGTGCCACGCTGCTTTTTGTTAAGGGGTATCTTTGTTTTCTATGCACCTAATTATCCCCTATCCCAATTGGTTCTTTATGCAGGCCGAACCAACAACAATCTGCCGTGTTGTCTAATCGTCTAGTGATATTACCACCGGCCCCATCGCCCCTGTCTGCTGCGGTCGGGGCTTGCTGGCTGCGGCGTTCCTATTTTGAATTCCGTTCTTCGGTGCCGCTGCTTTCGGTTGGGGTTGTTTTGATACGGATGGTGACTTCACGGCCAGAAGTCGAATCACTTCGTCCATTGCTTTGATGAGGAATTCTGCCCCATTCGCAATGTCTGCCGCCACACTAGTTCCTAGGTGACGCCACACTCTTTTTTCTGTCATCCATAGTTTCTGAAGTACCTTCTGAGCCTCGTCATCCGGCTGCTTCTCCTGGCCAGCCTCTTCACGGTAGATATGCCACTCAGGCAGAGCACTGTGGCTCTGTAGCCTGATGCACAGTGTCAGGTATCGGGATTTGGTCTTACCCGGGCTCAAAGTGTACTGAACCGTGTAGCAGTCAAGTGAGACAACGGATACCTTGACACGGCCTTGGCCGGTTATGGTTACAGCTTCCCAAGCACGTTCCACGGCATCTAGGGCCCGCTGGATCGGCAATGTAATCGACAAGAACCATGGCACACCTCTGAACCCTTCCTTCGAGTTGATGAGCTTATCAAATTGCTCTGTTGCTCGAACTTGGGGGTTGCCTGGATCAAGAATCAATTTCATGTTGTCCGTTTGAAGGTCCAAAGAGGCAGTCCAGCGCTGCACATTCTGTCGTGCTTCGACATTTATAGGCCGCGCCTGGTCTGTATAGCTGAACTTTACGTTACTAAGCGTGATTTCTTCGCATTGGACGTCCCGGCGACTCTGACGAATGGCATCGATGCTGCCAGCCAATCTACTTAGAGCTTGGAGGCGGTGAGCGAGCGTATCCAGAATTGAACTTCCAACATCCGCCTCGATGATGAAAGCAAACACACCAAGGCGTTCATTAAACGCGACGTCACGCTCGACATTGCCCTTGAGGGGGCCGAACCTAGAAGGATCCGCAACCTTAACACGAGCGTCCACCACTATGTTATAGCGAGGCTTCTCTGTCGCCAATGGTGCAGGTTTCTGGTCGTTTTTGCGGGTCTCCAGGTTTCCGGTCGAGTCCGGTGACTGGAGAGCCCGATTTTCGATGCTTTTCAGGTTGATCTCGACGAAGTCGAAGGCCCATGTTGATATGCCCCTATTCATATGGGGATGTTGCCGACTAATTACCTCGGATAGTCTCACATGGATAGAGGGTACTTTCATACCCGGTGGGAGCATGGGATTAATCCGATCCTGCACAGCGTACTTGATCCTTTCTTTATGCATTGCTCCAAGAATACCGATCTGGGACATCATGGCGCTACTAAAAACGTCAATTCCGCAAAGAATTTGTCCGAATATCGAGGCGTGCAGGGGCTTAGTGGTAAACGGGCGTGGGTTGCGACCTTCGTGCTGCCCGAACCTTTGATACTTCAGGAGTCCAAGTTAGCACAGGTAGTCCAGACGAGCATTAGCAGTACGACTCACACTTCGATCAACCACCATTGATCCCCACTCAGGCTTTGGCCCACCATAATATACCAATTGTCAGGAAGCCCACGCCGCTTCAGCCATGTGAGTTGATAACTTCCCCTTGTGCCAAGAAACTGTTTCGTCTCCTCATGCTTAACAGGATGAGGATTGCAAACGCTCCAGCCTCTACTCTTTCCACGCTTGTTAAGCTCGTCCTCCACGTAAAAGCACCTGAACCTTTCGAGTAGCGCAGCCTGCTCCATAATTGGTCGCTTGGTGTCCTTATTCAGTTGACTCTGCAGATCGAAATGGCCCCTCGACTTGGGGAAAGCTAGTAATGTACCCGTGATTGGGGAAACTTTGATATTTAATGACCGTTCGTGGCTCAGTTGCATTATCAATGCTGACTCTTCGGGATCACCATCCACAATATTGATTGCGAGGGTAGTTTCACGTCTAAGGAAGCGCCCTTGAGATTTCAACGCATTATAGAACGTCCTCAAAATATGCTCGATATGCTTTCCGATAATGCGATTCAGCAAGGTCTTGGCAGAGATTACCTTTTCATCTAGCGGAAATCGAACATCTTTCACTTCGATTCCGTCTCTAAACCAACGCAAACTCAAGTGGGTACAACTGCTTTGGCTAGGCATTGAGCTAGAGTTCTTGCCACTCGAAATACCGATAATAACGTAGCTCTGGGGGCCCTCAAGAGGTTGGCGGCCTGACCAATAGTGTATCGACATGGCGCGCCTAAGTCGTTCAACTTGCAGCATACCTGCCCATCGGCCTTTGCTCAGGTCCATAGCCTGACGCACGTACTCTGTGATCTTGTGGGTCAGGACGAATTCATGAAGAAACTTGTAGCACCCAAGTAAGCCGTCCTTCTGTAAAGCCTCATTCACTTTGTGCTCGAGAAACTCTCTCAGGCGATCGGATAATTCACTAGGCGCTGGTTCAAAAGCAAATCGGAAATCGATGAACCAGAACTGTTTTTCGGGGTCCTCGTCTGCTATTGTGAGGTCGACTTCGAATTCGCCACCAACTTTGAATGTTACGCGCCCAGAATCGATCTTGAAGTCTTGAAATTGCTCTGGTATGTTCTCGTGGTCCTCGAGGTTCAAACGAATAGAGAGCAGAGTGTTGTGGTTTTCAACCCATCGAATTTCCTCCTCGACGGCGATCTGGGGAAGTTGGATATAGTTGAGCTCAGGCATCCAAGGCGCTTGACCGGTAGAGAGAACGTGGAGAGCGGTGCGAAGGTCTGGATTTGGTATTCGGGCATACGTGAGGTCTCTCTTGATGTTAATCATATAGTCCAAGGACCCCTGGTATAGAGCTCGAGTTCTGTTAATATGGTGCATCAGGTCGATAAGCTTGCTCACTGGCTCTGCCTTTCGGCTCCAATTAGCAATTACAAGGGCTTTCACCCACTCCCCATGTCTCTCCTGCACGAAGTTCAGTAGCCTGACCTTCTTGTTTAAATTTTCCGGCGAATTGTCGTCCGAAAAACCATCTGTGTTGATAGGATTGCCATTCATGGCAGACGAGGGTATGGGCATCTTCGCGAGGGCCATAATCTCATCGCCTAGTTGGTTATGGGTCTGCTGCGCGAGGCGAGAAAGAAGGCGGCTAAGCGGTATGAAGCCTTGCGTGATGTGCTGAATCTCGTCGGGGAGATCATTCATGCGGGAGGTAAAAAGCGCCGGCGATTGAGAGCCACCAGCGTTGGTGGTATTGCCGTTCGGCGCAGGGTTGGCACCATTGGCGTTTTGGTTGCCACCATAGTTGGCGAGGCCCTTAGGAGAATCGCGAGCCCCGTTAGTGAGCGAGCCATGGTTGCGGTCGTGGTTAGTGGACTGGAAATGTGAAGCGCCGCTATCCATCATGACAACACTAGGCATCCTAGCCCCAGTTCCCCCTTCCGTCAACGCGGCGCGTGAACTCAGGGGCCGGCCGCGGGCACTAACAAGATGCGGTGCAGAAGGCGCTGGTAGGCAGGAGAGGGCGGGCGCTCTGAGGCATGTGGGTTTGAGCGTGGATGCGCGCGGAAAAGTGAGCGTAGAGAAGGACAAAGGTCAAGTGAGGACAAGGGATATCAAAAACCGGGTTGCTGGGACGCGACTAAAGAGGGTGTAGGTGACAGCGGCCGGGTGATAAAGTGATCGCAACTACGGTGTTCGCACAAGCTGCTCGGCGTGGTCGGTCGGGTCGGCGGGCGAGAGGGTCGCGGATAAGGCAAGTCGAAGACGGGTACAAGGATAGGTGACGAAATCTGATGGCGTAGATCAAGCGTTGCTAGAAAAAGCTGTTCATGATGCGACTCGGGTGATCTGCATGCTGGTCGAGGAAGAAGGCAAAGGCCGAGACCACAAAGCGGTCGCGATTGATAGAAACCGCTGACTTGGCTGTCAACGAGGGAGGACGGACGCCGCTGAGGTCGTGGTTGAGGGTGAGGCGTGCGTCTTGGGGAGTGGATGAAAGAATGGCTGAATGCTGAACACTGACTTGCTAAATGCTGAATGCTGAATGCTGAATGGGCGGAGCGAATGGGCGGAGCGAATGAGCGAGCAGAAAAGGTCAGAGGCGGGCGGACTGGGACTGGGACTGGGACTGGGACTAGACAGGACAGGCAGGCAGGCAGGCAGGCAGGCAGGGCCGCAAGGCAAGGGACGGGTCCCTACCATGCTATGTATGTAGGTAGGTACAGACGGAACGGCGCCCGACACACGACACAGGACACCCACCCGTAAGTACCTACCTTATGTAAGTACTCACTCGACAGGCTGATGGCCGTAGCTCAGGTGCTTTGTTCCATTGCCCCGTAAGTGTGTCTGTCTTGACCGATAGTGTTAAGTACCTATCCAGGTAGCCGCCACCTACATTGCACGCATGGTACTTACCTACTTACCTAGTACCCAGTACATATAGGCTGGTAGATTAGGTACATACAACAGGTAGTAGATATAAGCTGCCACCCTGTATGTAGGTATTCTTTATAAACCCATTGTGACAGCCACAACAGAATGTTGGTATTCTACATAGAGGTAGGTAATCATGGCGACTGCCACCCAGAAAGTCGGGGCCAACTTAAACGGTCGTAACTCGAGATCATTGCGGCGAATGCATGCACCATCCATGACTGGGTGAGCAATCTTTAAAAAGAGTATATGTACATACTTACATAGATTAAGTTAAACATTGCTCACAATGGAAATTACAACCCTTCGATGTCTTTGACATAAGCTGATCCGTTCGCTTTCCCGTTCCCGTCCCCTTTGTGTTGCTGATGTGTACTCACCGTTCATCATAGCCTATTGGGTAGAATAGTCCTTCGCCATGACAATCTTAGTTTATTGACCGAGTCATTATTCAGGCAGGCTTTTGTAATCTCGTAGGGAGGGAGAAGATAATGCTTTGGTATTGATATCACTAGTACCGGAAGCGTAAATCGTTCGTTTGCTGAAGTGAGCAAGGACAAAGGTTATATTGAATCGCCATGTGTAGGTAGATGTAGTCGTCTGGTACAGTATGCAAAAGTAGAAGAGCTCATACTTGGTAACGAACTTGACTCTGGCAACCTATTCCCGGTCTCAATTCATCGACTCTGGCCATCTCATCTCCTACTACCAAGATTTGTAAGCCGAACTTGAAAGAAATTCGCAAAGAAAGCCAAATCAAAACGATGAAACACACCTCTGGGGCAAAAACCGCGTACCGTGGTAATTCAGTTCACATGAGCGTTTTGGTAAATTCCAAGTACAATCCTAATTGCCAACTAATAGCATGTTAAGACAAGGTGTCCCTGGGTTGATCAGATAGCACGTGAGAGATTCATGCTCTTGCCAAGTTGAAGAAATCGCTCAGATCCGTCTCCAGCTCTCCAGTTCAGAAGACGAATCTCACACCAGGCGAAAGCATCATTCAATATTAGGTAACTCGAGATAAACTCTTATGAAGTGGGACAGCAGGCTCTGTGACGGTTATCAGGACTTGCATTGTGCCAGCCAATGCGGACGAACCCTCGTGCGTAGTCGAACTTACTTTCAGAGATGTACCGTCCCTGTCCTGAGATATTCAGAGGAATAAAGCGTGGGGTGAGCAACTATCACTATGCTTACAGGTACATCGACTCAGTCTTACGGGCCGCGTAAGCAAGGCCCAATGCTTGAGAAGACATACTATGGAAGGAGATACTATCACGATCTCTCACCCCGCGGCTCTCCGAGCCTTACCCGCGTTAGACATTGAAAATATAACGAGAGTCCCGAAGACGGTGTGGGGGTTGCGGTTACCTAAATCACATCGAGTGTGCTATGTGATATCTGACGCATTGAAGCCCAAACTCCTTAGAGAGAGATAGTTTATAACATGATACCTACTCCCTGATACAGCAGCGTGACGACAGTGCAGTACAGTAGTGTAACCGCATAGGCCAGAAAGCAAGACCCTACAGTATACTAATCCTCGAAGGACGAGGGGAATCACAAGAGCCACCGCCAGGAGTCACCGCTTTCGAAGATGATGAGCATCTCATACACATGGAAACAATGTATAATAGCACGCGGTGCTGGAGATCATCTAGCCCTATTCCCCGTTTCAGTATTGCCCGTCTCTTGTCAAGACAGAAACGGGAGAGATATGGAGCATCGCTGCAAAACACGGACTGTATTCCAACTATGCTCTAGGTTTGGCTCCGACTAATGCAATGTAACGTTGGCCATGGTGTAGTCCACCGTCTCAAGGTCTTGATAGACACTACAGTAGGTAAGGTAGTAAGTACCTAACCTTACATAGATAGTCTTAATAATTAAGCATATTTATGATGCTAATTAACCTTGAACAGCCCTAATTTCATACATATCCTATGTACACTATACTGTACTCAGTATACTACCGATGTATAATTCATTAGATAAGTCTGGAACCATACCAAATTAGTCATCATAGACAACAACCCCCGACCCGAAGCGGAGAGGTGCCGGTGAGGTTTCCGGTAAATCGCGCTTCTACTACTCCGTATTTGGACGTTATGTTACCCTTGATGCTACTGCGCACTCAACCCTGTATCCCGTCAGCTGCTCACTGGTGTCTGTGCACGCGATTTATCCCAACTCTCAACGCAGGAACGGGATTCTTGGGTGCGTGGAGAGGAAGCTGTTCACCTCCAATTGATCGAGCAAGATCTATTAAACTTATGCTAGTCTCGTCAAGAACGTAGGCCAACCAGTCAGGATAGCTCTGGTTTCTATGAGCCGGGACCGGAAGAGAGCTGTGTAATGACAACGGTAGATTATGGCGGTCCGTCAAGATCACACTAAGACCGATATCTTGACGAGGTTATCGTACACTAAGCCTCTGGTTTCGCTTTGACTGCTGAGAACATAAAAAACCCGGTGGCGGGATCCTTCCGGGCTGCTTGGCTTTCGTGACGCCAGTGCGCATTCTTCAGGGATACCAACTTAGTGTAGTAGTGCAGGTAGGTCAGTTTCCCCCTATGTGATCCCGGTCTCGATATGTCGAACCCTTCGTCTTAATACATACAGAGTATGTTCCGAGGCCGAGAGTTAATGTTGTTACGACCAGGGTCGACCCCCTACACTACTTTCATCCGTTGCTCCTGACTATTACGGTAGATAAGTTCAGTCCTTGCTTAGCTGAGATATGGAAGATATTCCCCGTCGTCCTTGTCAATTATCGACCACTACAATACTATACTAACCTAGTTAGGGATTATCATAGCATGGACCGCATAAGAAACGATATTCCAATGAGGACGAGGTCTCGTCTACTTGTTGTATGCCTTTAATACAATATCTTCGTCCAGTCGTTGTCGGTGGGTGTGATTCAATACTCTAAGGTACTGTAGTGCACCTGACGCGTGGGCAACACTAACACTGTTGCATAACCCCCTGACAGAATACTTACTCAGTTTCATACTTGCATACTCGTCACGATTGAACATCATGGCGAACGGACGCCTTCTCTACTTGTAGTGTCGCTTGGGCCTTGAGAAAGGGGATTTAGTAAATGTAAACAACACCTTAGTTTCGTACTAGGAACGATATCAGCCACCCTGGTCAATAGCAGGGGATGCTACTACTTAATTCCCCGATGACCCCTTCCCAACTCAAAGTTCATGTCCTCTTTGAGAGATGATTAATAAATGGCAACCAGAAGACTGCGGAGGTCAAATTCATATTTCACGCAACCTTCTATAGTCCGTTCCAAACTTTGACTCTGTTATCAATCTGCCGATACCTTCCTCTTCACGTCATTAGTCCAATATCGCTGCCGTGTGCAAAGCATTGGCCTTATCCTCCCGCAACGGCACTGTCTTGGTTGCATGCTGATACTATTACACCTATCAAACCCTTGTTACCCCATGATATCCCGTCCTTGAGCCGAGCCGTCGTCATCTTGGATTTCGTCAAAGCTCAGACAAACAAGTCACATGCGCAACTTCTCGACATACGGGTACCTAGATCTTTCTATACTGGACGGGGGCAACTGGACGGTGTTTAGCCTCAAGATAAATGGTTGTGGTAGCCGAAGATATTCTAACTCCGCCCCTTGGTAACGATCCGAGACACGAAAGCGCGACAACCGCCACGTAACGAACCGAGACCTCTCCTGACTCACATCGACCCTAGGTCTCACTGGTATTTCCAGACAATCCAGTAAACTAAGCCAATTTACTCATGTCTTGCAAAGGTGGCTTGAGTATTGACTTAGCGGACGAAAATATTTAAAGTTCCTGCGAACGATAAACCAGACCTAGCTTTACCGAGGCGCCATCCATTCTCCGCCGTATTATCAGCTAAAGTCGGATAGTCTTTGAACCTTCTACCTAATCTCAGCAGAAAGGGGTCACCAGCCATATAGTTTAAAGTGCGCATTCGATGCTCCAAAACCATTGTGACTTATCAATTTTACCACATTCAGCGCAAAATGGCAATCTTAGGACCATTGCTCTTACACAAAGACCCGTGGAGCAGATCAGGCACGGTACCCTCATTGGAGGATTCAAGACAAAGATCATATACCGCTCAACCTTCGCCTTCATCAGCGCGTCGAAACCACCATCGACAACAATCATTACCTTCGTTAAACCAAGCCATGAGGTCCTCGTCGACAGCCTCTCTCGGTCTCGTGGAGATTCCCTTGAATGCTTTGGAATGGAAAACAACAATCCAAGAAGTGAAACGGAAATACCTCGCTCGCAAGTATCGATCGTGCTCAATGCAATGCTGTGAGATCTTAGAGAACCTGAAAGACACATCAACCATTGAGCCACTACACTTGATATACCTGCACTTCTACGCGGCGTCTTCTTTCGAGTGGTGCGCACGCACCCTTTCCTCGTCGTCGGCGTACCGCACCAAGTTGCTACGCAGTGCACAGGAGCACTACGTCGAGGCAGAGGGCCTGATTGTGGTAACGGGATGGGACATGACGGAAAGGGCAAGGTCGCCATCTTTGGTCTCGACGGCAAGCCTTAGCTCTCCTGGGCTGTCAGCTAGCTCAAGGACGTCGGGCTCCAGTAGTTCCGCGTCATCGCCACGGACGAGCGTATTTTCCCTGGATGACGAAATTCCGACGAAGCCAGCCCGGCCGATCCGGGTGAAGCCCAAGAAGAAAGTCTCTTTCTCCAGCTTACCGGAATTCTTCGAGTTCCAGCCGGAGCCATACGTCCGTCCCGACAGTCCAACGCTCGGCTGGGACGATCACGTCTCCCCCTCGCTACAAGAGCTGTATGCCTCCTTTCCAATGTCACCGACCAGGGCGAATCCAACTTCGATAATCAAACTGGCATTCGAGGGGCCAATGACCACTGTTACTGAAATCGAAACCAAGCCCTCACTCAAAAGCAGTGCTAGAACTAGAACGTCACCTACACCAGGCTCGACGGACAAGCACACCAACACTAACGGAGGATATATCCAGGAGAGAAGTAGTACGCCTAGCAACCACACTTTCGACCTTCAATCCTTCCTCCAGACGCGCAGCCTAAACCGCTTCCGGGAGCGGCTCTCAGCTCTAAGAGACCAAGTCAGCCGCCACCGCGTCGCCGTCGAGGGCCTCCTCGGCACAACAGACGACACGCTAAGGCCGTTAACACCATCGACCAAATCAGATATGCTCACCGAGGCCCAGCAGCTATACAGAAAGAGCCCGTCACCTGACCCCGGGCATCATCAATCCGTAGATATCGCCCCCGGGCCCGAGCCCAGACCAATCAGCCGCCCAAATACCTCGGCGCGCCCAGCTCTCCGCGTCCAGACTGACGCGAGAAACGATTTTCCTAGCACGCACCACCACCACCACCTCCGAAGGTACAGTTCGGCATCGACCACTCTTTGCCAGGCACATGGCGGTATCTCAGTTACACCCACGAGTGCCATTCTGTCGCCGCTGTCGGCCGCTGGCGATGAGAAGAACCTTCGGAATCGCATCGAGCAACTTCGAGCGAGCGGATGGCGGCGGAAGCGCTTCGATGGACGGCGGTACGAGGCGCTCAGAGAGCAGGTTTTAGGTGAGCTTGAGCCTTGTTGTTGAGGTGGCTATATTTCTAGTAATCTTATGAGGGGGGCTAAATGGGCTACGATTGGAACGATTATGGAGAAGTCGGAATTACGATCATAATGAGGGAACGGCTGATACCTATGTACTATGTGTAAATCGGCGCTACTTGACCGTGGTATCTCGGTACCTAAGGTAGGCATACCATAGCTAACGCGACTTAAGTCATGTTTTGAACATAAATAATATATTTGACCATATTTCATGTCCTTAGCATATTCGTAGGGAATATTTATTCTCATATTTAGACCCTAACTGACTTCGACAAACAAGTTTAACGCGGGGCCTTAGAAAAATAAGTTGGGGGATACAGGTATTGTTTATTAGCTTTGCGATTAGCAAGCTCCTCTTTTATTGACGAGAACCAGTTTCAAAAGTTCCGAAACCTGAGAGAATACACATACATCGGTCGAACGAACGAACAAGCCTCCTGCAAACACCCGACGTTGACGCAAGACCACCAGCTAAAAATCGAAAGGAATGATAGGCAAGCAGATAAGTTCTCGTTTTGTGATCAAAGCGCGTCCCACAGCACCGACCAAATGCTGGGCTTGTAGTATTTATCTCTGACCCCGGAAGTGGAGTCGTTCAGTTCCTCCCACGGCGTCTCTTGATCCTTTGATCTATGCTGCATTCATCTCGGCGTATGTTATAAATCGAAGAGTGCCGCTGAGCCGTGCAATTAGGGTAAAATTGTGTGTCGTTCGGCAAGTCCCACCATGTTCGCACAGCGATCCATCAAGTATTGAAGCTCTTGCGCCGCGCTTCCCTTTCCACCTCTTCTTTGACTTTTTGTGTTTGCTCCTGCTCTTTCATTTCTCTAACCTTGGCCAATACGACCTCACGGAAGATAGCCCCCTTCACGGTATTAGCAAGTCTGCTTTTCCCTCCAGTAGGTGGCTCTGGCTTGGAGGATTGGGCGCTCTGCGCCTCTTCTGCTGCGGCCCTTGGGTCCTCGGGAAAGTCTGGGTTCTCGGGATCGTCTTCCTGAATCTTGAGAGCCTCGATGCGATTGGACAACTTCACAAGTTCGATACCACGACGAAGTCGTGCCTTGGCCATATAGGCCTTGATCTCGGGTAGCAAGTTGTGGTCGGTAGCGCTCTCACCGCGTAGCCATGGGTGCTGTAGGGCTTCCTAATAGTTGTTTAGTACTAGGGCAACAACAAATACCTCACATCGATTGAGACATACCGAACTAGTCGACCTAGCTTCAGGGTCTGGGCGTAGTAGGCACATGATGAATTCTTTTGCATCATCACTGACGTCTCTCCAGTATCGCTCATGGAACACCACATTTGCAGTGCTACACTCATTGATCAAATCCTGAAGGTTTTCTGAGCGGAAAGGTGAGTAGCCACATAAAAGCGTGTACGTAATAACGCCCATGGACCACATATCCACAGGCTTGCCATGACCTTTCTTCAACATGACTTCTGGGGCGGCATAGCCGAAGGAACCCGCCATAGTGGTGAGGACCTCGTCTTTAGTGTCAAGCATCTTTGCGATACCGAAATCGGCCAGGACAAGATCGGAATCCGGCTCTTTCGTTTGGTATAAGAGATTTTCGGGTTTGAGATCTGCAACACGGGTTAGATTTTGTGCACTTTATGTGATCAAGGCAGCGAAGCACTCTACCCCTATGGACGACATTTTTGCCGTGTAGGTAGTCAACGGCGCCGAGGACCTGCTTGATAGTTTGCGAGGCATCCTTCTCGGTGAACTTTCCTTTCTCGCAAATACGATCGAATAGTTCTCCGCCAGTGGCAAGCTCGGTTACGATGTAGTATTTGTCCTACGAAAAGGAACACCAGATTAGCCAAGAATAACGCGACGAGGTCAGCAGAGATTATATACCCTTGACTCGAACCAGTCGACAAATTTGACGATATGTGGGTGCTTGAGACGCTGGAGCATGTCCAGTTCGTCGAGGACCATACGTTCGTTACCCTTGACATTCTTCTTCAGAATGATTTTGATTGCTACCTTGCCGTTGGGACTGTCTGCTTCGCGGACTATACCGTAGGTGCCCGCACCCAAGGTTCGACCAAACCTATACTTTGCCTTCCTCTCGTAGCTCTCAGGCTGGCCTTGAAGGCGATTGAACATGGCATTGACTGTTTGGGACAATTGGTGAGCGGTGGTTGAAGAGAAGAACATTGGCATTGTAGTTAGTTGAACTTGAGGGCAGTGATCTAAGACACGAGGCAAGAGACAAGGTGATGTTGACAATGGCCGCGACCATGGGACTTGTATTGATAGAAGAAGATGACGAATACGCCCTCAACTTACAGCTCATTGCGACGTGGGATGCGCGCCAGCGCAGTGTGAAGGTGGTGGGCGATACGGTACCGGGTAAGTATTGAGGGGCACGCGCAACGTAATGCGTCGAGTAGCTGGTGAAGAACAAAGAGAGGATGATGAAATCTGGATGGAGGGGGGGTGCACGACCGGATGTCGAGAATACTGTTGAAATAGCCGACTATTGTGAGCTGAAGGAAGCGCGAGTGCTGAGATGTTAGCCCCTCAGCCGTTGATTAGGAGCGACAAGAGGTCGACCTCCTTAGTGGTAGTCTAGTGGTGGGACACTTTGAAGGAGGGGGGGGGGTTCATTTCCCCTGGGCAGGACCCTGGGGGTATGCTGTTTGGGTCCCTTCGGTACGTACCTTTCTCTTCAGCGCCAGTACCCAAAGCTGACCTCACTTCTTGGTTCTACTGTAGGTCCGCTAGAATATTTGTATAATATTCTTGTCGGGCACAATGGCCAGAACCTAAGCAGGTAGATATGCTGTATCACCGTGCAAATCAGTACTACCTAGGTAGCGCCTCAGGTATAGAGTGTACTGTTATCGGGAAATGTGCAGCTGTATGGAGACACAGAGACAAACCTGTTGAGACAGAGGTGTTGGGTTCATGAATTCCTTTTATCAACAAAGGAAACCTCTAGGTGCCCGCTTGCAAGGCTGAGCAAAGGAGGATAAGCTAACATTTGAACCCAGGGGCCAAGCTTGTCCCACCCGTGTTCCCCATCACGTCGGCACTACGGCACACTACCTTATGGTGCCTAATCTACAAAGTACCTAGAAAAAAGCCTCGTCGAGAGGGAGGCAGCACCGGAGGGAACCGTGGGAAATACTATGGAGATACCGGTAGGTAAGTATAGGTACCTTATACTGCCCAAAGCAGCGGGCAGCTCAGCCGCGATGTGGGGCAGCCTATTGACCCCGGGCACCCACTACGAAGGTAGGTCTGAGATGATTGGCTGAATAGCGGTGGCTTATACAGTGTCTAGGCCCCGTACAGCGGGCTCCCTCATTGAAACTACTACCTCCCCCCTCCCAACAGAAGCTCTCAGGTGCTTTATTTGCTACCTCGTAGAGACAAGAGCAAAGACAAAGGTAGAAACCACATTGCCTCTTCTGACTGGTTTGGGTCTCAAAGTCCACCTGGGTGTTTTCCCGCATACATATTTTCACATGGAGGGAGAGTTCGGGCTATGGGGAAATCACCCTGGAATTAGAAATTTACTTCAGGGGTTTTCTATCGCGCCCTGGAGGCTGCGCAGGTGAGCATGTGAAAAGTAGTGATGTTTATGCATGAGGCAGGTAATATAGACCACAATATAGCTCATTTCAGGTTGTACCGTCGACAGTGGACTCCAGGTTCCTATCTAAGTGTTGTTGAGGTGTGCTACCGCCCCCAGGTTACAGCTCACCCTTCCAATAAGTGGACGTGGAAAATACTGTTGCCTCCAAATGTTGGCAATCAGATGTCACCTTTGTGGAGGGTTGTGATCCAAAGCTCCAGTATGTCTTGAGCCAACTTCCCCTCTTATCCGCTTCTACTCAGATATTTATTGTTACTGTAAATCTATTACTTGCTATATGAACCTTTCTATGTCATGCTACTACTGTAAAGACACTAACTTACCTAACTCTATCTGTCCACTCATAACCAACTATACTCTACATTACTGCTGTATGTAGGTAGGTGCTTAAGGTAGTAGATACATGTAAGTCAGTACCTACTATAATGTAGGTACGTCTTAAACAGGCACATGCCCCCCCTCCCCCCCCCCCCAAATAGGAGCTGTATCAGCCCTTTAGCCCAACGGGTGCGGGGTACTTATCCACCAGTTTAGGTACTGAACACTTATCGATAACCACGAGCTGTTGCAGCGCGGGGGGCGATCGACTATGCATCTCGCAGCCGCTTGCTTCCTTGACCATATCCGTCCCTCGTTACTGCAGTTGGTATCACACCTCACGACTAATGACAACCTGTATGCCTCAAACCCCTCTCCCTGCGCAGCTTGACACACGTCTGCATCTCCCTCAATCCTGTTTGCCCACGTGAACCCTCCTCTCGCGGACTCACTTGTGCCCACTACAGCACGTCCCCCGCCTACACATTCATTCATGGATCTTGACCGAGGACGCCTGTGCTGCTTATAGGCGCTTGTTTTCCCGTCTGTAAAGATCTGAGCGCTGATCCGAGTGCATCGCAGCCCGCGCCGATTGCTACGAGTGCTGCTGCGGCCTACGCAAGTACACCTGTCCACGGGCGTTCTGCCATTGTACATTCGTGGGCCTAGAGTCCGACCTTCATCATAATGGCTGGCCTGGGTCCTAAAAGACTAGGCAAGGAGCTGACCAAGGCATGTCACCAGCGAGACATAGGGGTGCCAATGACATTGCTCTATCATCTTTGCTGACTCTGTACTCCCATGTACTAGATCACGAACAACCTCCCGCCGGGCATAACTCTTGTCTCCGCTGATAACCTCGAAGAATGGTTTCTTGACATCAAGGTGTTGGACCAGAACCCATTATACGCTGGGCAAATATACCGCCTAAAGTTCAAGTTTAGCAATAGCTATCCTATTGGTGTGTTCATCGTAACCATTTCCCCAGAGTTTTGGGGTACTGAACTAATACCTGCTCCTAAATAGAGGCACCCGAGGTGACTTTTGTCAAGCTGGATAATAGACCGATACCAATGCACCCTCATATTTACTCCAACGGCATCATATGCCTGGACCTTCTCGGCTCTCAGGGCTGGAGCCCAGTTCAGAGTGTTGAGAGTGTTTGTATGAGCATTCAGAGTATGTTGACAGGCAACACCAAGAACGAGCGACCACCTGGTGACGAGGAGTTTGTGCGCGGTAACCGCCAGCGACCGAGGGATATTGCATTCTATTACCATGATAATACCGTATGATAGAGAACGCTGGTGCGCGCACATCAGTTGCGCATAGAGGTTGCATCATAAGTCACGGCGTCTTCATACTTGGCATTGAGCACTACGGAATGACCTATGTCGCTATTCAGCATTCGCTTCGAAGGCCAAACGTCATCAATAGCCCCTCCTGATTTGACGACCGACTGGGCCGCGGCGGCGTTTCTATCTGGACCTAGAGAGGAATATTGGCTTTGGTAACCACTTGTTTCACGTTGAACAACAAGGCCAGCGGACAAATGGTTCGCATACCGGGGAAAAACTACGATGGTACTACACTAAGTGCGAACCCAGAATCATGAGATATCCCCTTGTAAGAATTTGAAGCTGTTGAATGATAATATAATGATCTAATAACATATATCCTTGTGCTGTGATGCGATTTAACTAGATTTTATCACTATACTCTACTAAGGTATATATGTACTATATGCCTACATGTATGTGAGTATGTACACATTAATCATTGTAGGCTGGTACGAGTAGTTGTATCTAGCAAAGGTACGGAGTACTTGACATGAAAACGAAAGGTTCGTACTACAGTAGGTATGTGGGTGGATGCTCAATGACGCCAGCACTAATCCACCCTTGCCCCACTCGAAGTGGAGTGCCCCTTCAGCAGCTAGGTAGGCACCTCTATGGTTCTACCTAGCCCCCCTGGCAGGGAGGCTCGTTCATCTAACGGCTTGGTCAAACAACAGCTCTACCACAGCCTCAAGGTCGTGAGGTCATTTCCAGCTTCCAGATCCCAGAAGCACAAGCAGCAACCCCCATGAAGAGCTCACAATGGCTCCTCATGTGGGGTTCGATACCGAACACATACAAGACAAGGCTCGTAAGGACCTACTTGATCTTCTAGAGAGCGTAAGTAAGGCTGCCTCGGCTCCTGTGTTGTGAGCTTGGTCACAGCACCACAGTATTCGTTGTATGCTCACAAACCTTGGGTACAGGTCCGCGGCAAGAAGAACCTCGTCATCGAGCGCAGCCTCGCCGGCCCCGTTGGCGTCATTGTCAAAGTCTCTACCCTGCACGATTATGGTGTCGATAAATTCTTCTTCCTAGAAAATAACAATGCCGACACGAGCCAACGCAATGTTGTTTTCATTGCGCGAGGCGAGTGTGCCCGCCATGCTCAGGCCATCGCCGGTGAGTGAATTGACCCAAGTCGCGCGACCTTCCTTTACACTGTTGAAAACGACATCGTGCAGTACGGGTTCTCACTGGGCCTTGTGCATTTGCCTTCTCTCTCCAACTTGCCCGTCAACACCGGCCAAGATAAATCAATTGGATATAACACACCCCACGTCTCTTTTACCTATTCCTGTAAGAGACACCATCTTACCAACGCTAACATCGTCCACAAGACCACATTAAGCGGCTACAGCGTGAGAGCCAGACTGGCCACGAATTCCACGTCTTCTGGGTTCCTCGACGAACCCTCGTCTCCGATAAACTACTAGAAGAAGCTGGAGTTCTCGGTGACGTGAATATAGCAGAACTGCCAGTTTACTTCTTCCCACTTGAGCGTGACGTCTTATCCCTCGAACTTGACGATTCCTTCCGGGACCTCTATCTCTTCAAAGATTCAACACCCGCGTTCCTTATGGCTAAAGCACTGATGGGAATACAATTGAAACACGGCCTTTTCCCTCGTGTTGTTGGAAAAGGGGACCATGCAAAGCGAGTAGCCGAGCTGCTGGCGCGGATGCGTCAAGAAATACTTGCTGGGGAAACCACTGACGAAGCTAGCAAGACTGGACTTATACCAAGTAACTCCTTAGAAAGCGTCGTTATTATTGACCGCGAGGTGGATTTTGTCACCCCTCTACTTACGCAACTAACATATGAGGGATTAATAGATGAAGTCTGGGGAATTAAAAATAATCAGACCGACGTGGATTCAACTATCGTTGGAGCTCCGCCGCAACCACCCTCGCAGGGGGGTTCGGCAGCTCCAAACCCTAGTCCAGCTGCTAGGAAACGGAAAATCCAGCTTGACTCGTCTGATAAGCTGTATGACGGTCTTCGGGACACGAATTTCGCTATTGTTGGCACTCTACTGAATAAAGTGGCGCGAAGACTACAGAGCGATTATGAGAGTCGTCATGGATCAAAAACAACAGCGGAACTCAAAGACTTCGTGAAGAAACTGCCTAGTTATCAGGCGGAGCATCAGAGTCTGAAGATCCACACGGGCCTAGCAGAAGACATCATGAAGCACACTCGAACTGACCAGTTCAGCCGGCTCCTGGAAGCCCAGCAAAATCTTGCTGCTGGTGCCGATCCAGGCTCCCAGCATGATGCTATCGAAGAACTGATCGCAAGGGATACGTCTCTTGCTGAAGTTCTTCGTCTCCTGTGCATTTATTCTTGCGTATCTGGTGGCATTAGATCAAAAGATTTCGATCATTTTCGGCGTCTTGTGCTCGAGGGTTACGGGTATCAGCATTTGATAACGCTACATAATCTAGAGAAGCTGCAGCTCTTCCTGCCACGAAGTTCGCCAATGGCTAATATGATCCCTATGCCTGGGGCGAGTAGTGCAGCAGGAACGAAAACAAACTATACTTATCTCCGAAAGCAGCTCCGGCTTATTGTTGACGAAGTAAACGAGCACGACCCAGATGATATCGCTTATGTATATAGCGGGTATGCACCGCTCTCCATCCGCCTAATTCAATGTGTACTTCAGAAACAATACCTCTTCTCTATCACTCGTGGTAGTGCTATTGCCGGCGCTAGCACAGTAGGCGGAAGTGGTGCGCAAGGCTGGCGGGGGTTTGATGACGTGGTGAAACATGCCCGCGGTCCGGCGTTCGACGAGATTCAGAAGGGCGAGGACAAGGCCGTTAAAGCAAGGGCACTTTTATCTGGAGGTGGTGATAAGAAAACAGTGTTTGTGGTATTCGTAGGCGGCATAACTTTCACAGAAATTGCGGCACTAAGATTCATCGCCAAGAAGGAAGAAGGTAGGCAGCCACCCGACCCCCGTTTCCCCCCTCCTGGTTTCTATATCTCGCTGGGGAATGAGGCTGCTAACCTATGCGACACAGCACGAAGGAATATTGTTATCTGTGCAACATCGATCATTAGCGGGAATAAAATGATGGAGGCGGGAATTGAAAAGTGCTCATTTGCACAGGATAAGCCGGAGCCTGTAGCCTCTACGTGAATAGACATTCACACTGCTAGAGTTGGAGCTATAAGGAATACTGGCTTTGTCGTTTTATCTATGTCCTTGCACTGATGTTCATAGCAAGCGTTGGTACAAGCGGTAGCAGTGATGGCGTCGTAGGAGGCTCATGCGGGGGAAACGGTCGGCACATGTCGCGATCTAGGAAATAGTCGCAGATATTCCACAAAAATCATGCTCATCGTGGGGGGCTAATTGACAGCTACGTAGCGCTTACAATTAGTATAAACTGGTTAATGGTGCGAGGTGTGTACTTAGGCCTGGCTTGAGGACCGAGTTGTGTCTTGTGATGGATGAAAAGAGGCTGGCCCGCACAGTATGGTCAAGCTCCAGATCTAGGTATGTAGTAGTGCTGGCAACAGCAATTCGTGATACCAGTACTCTGCTGTACAGTAGGGTACCTAGGTTAGGTAATGACCCATGTCACGTGGGCGTGGAGCACGGAGCACCCCTTATCCTTCCCAATCTGATGAGTGCAAGTATCAGCATTGGCGGATTCGGACCGCATCTCACAGGCGCATTCTTCAGTTAATTTACCTACAACGACAGAACTGTACTTACTTACATAAGTACCCTTCCAACAGACTCAATCTTAAGTACCTATGCCATGTCCATGTCCTACTATGCTAGGACAATGACCCCACGCTGCTAATTCCACCACCTTTTTTCATGTTGCATGTTGCATGTTGCATCATTCCAAGCTTTTGCAGATTTGGCTGTAATAAGTCGAATGGTGCATCGATTGAAAGAGACGCCACTACTATCCAGTACTGTACAGTGCAGTACATCCTCCGTGCAAAGTAGGTAGGTACAGTATAAACCCGGCCCCCTGGCTACTGTGGATGATGATGGTTCGATGATTCCGCCGCTCGTCCATTGAGATGTCACATACAGATGGCCTATCGTTTCTCTCAGGCAATTAACCCATCGACAGGCCCGCTGTTCTCCCGTCGACAGATATGTTCTCGTGATACTGGCGAATTGACTGAATATATTCCCGTGTCTCATTCAATGGGAGATTTCTTGGCTTTCGGAAAGGCTCCGCACCCCTCGAAAAAACTAGACGACCTCCCTTCATATACCTACCTATACGTATATCGATGCTGATTCCTAAACACGCCGAAACGTCATCTCACGAGACATGACAACCTTCCAGAGGCTCAGGACAGAGGACAGGACAGGTCAATTAATGTCACCTGAAGAGCTATGCCTGAACCTGGGGGCGACACCAGCATTAGCAGATCACATCCCGGTCTTGTCCTCGATATTTCTCAACGAGAACGTTGACTCTTGCCACAACCGTATTTCCCCGTCAGGAGAAATGTCAACGCCCGCATCTGAGATCGTGGTTAAGGTGGAGGACGTGGATATGGATGATAACGCCTGCACGCCTGCACCAGATATACTGGAGAGAGCTACGTAAGTTTCTCACATGCTCGATAAATAAGCTTCCCGTCCACCATACAAAATCTGATAGTAATAAGGGTTCTTCATGTTGAGACACAAACCAAAGGCTCTCGTCCTCTTGTTCATCGGGAAACAATGGGGGATTCCATTGACTCGTCAACCTCACTCTTATCTGACAATATAGATCAATCTTCACCGCCTTCGTCGATACCATTTTCTAGTAAGGCGACCACACCAATTGACTTGGGGCTCGGGAAGGAATCAGTAAAAACACAGACAATATCCAATACTCCTTCTACGCTACGAAAATCATTTGACGTGCGGCCGCGCGTATCGATACCGACCGATATCACCCTGCAAGATTATGCCCATCAGTGCATTGCGGCAGCTGAATCATCAAGATTGAACCCATACGCATTACATCCGGATGAGTATACAATACTCAGGGAGCACATCAGTCACGCTCAGGTGACTACATATCTAAATATTCGTAATGGGATTCTTCGCTTATGGATCAATAACCCACGTATCAGTGTTGCACGTGATGAGGCTGTTGGATGTGCGAAAGACCCAAGATGGTATGATGTTGCCAGTGTGTGCTACGACTGGCTAGTTCGTTCAGGACACATCAACTTTGGTTCCGTTGAAGTCCCGATAGGCAAAAAGCGGTACAAAGACTCCAAGCCGTCGAAACGTGGGAAAACGGTTGTTGTGATTGGCGCTGGTATGAGTGGGCTGGGCTGTGCGAGACAACTCGATAGCCTATTCAAGCAGTATGCCGACCGATTCTACGACCTAGAACAAGGACCTCCTAATGTTATTGTACTCGAAGGTCGAGCTCGCCTTGGCGGCCGTGTTTATTCCCGCGCGCTTGATAGCAGCAAAAGCCCTCATATGATAGGATTCAGGGGCCGGCGTCACAGTGTTGAATGTGGTGGAATGATCATCACAGGGTTCGAGCGAGGAAATCCTTTGAATATACTTGTGCGTGGACAAATGGCCCTTCCTTACCATGCTCTGAGACCCGATGCTATCCTGTATGATACGAACGGCAAGGCAGTGGATGAGGAACGAGATCGATTGGTTGAAAAGCTTTTCAACGATTGCCTAGAACGAGTTTCGGACTACAAGTTTAAGAGCGAGCCGTCTAAGCTCATTGAAGGTAACAAAGACTTAATAGATGAAGGCCGTGATAGTGCATCGGAAGGCCATAAGTCGATCGCTGCTGTAGAAGAAGCTACGGCTGCGCTCCCACAAGCACCCCCCATCTCAAAACAAAGCTTAAGGCCACAAGTCAGCCTAGTGCCTGTTTCTACGGATCGCGCAACTGGAAGAGCCCATGTCGAGCCGGGCACCCCAGCTGCTCTGAAAGCAGCACACAAAGCGCAGCTGATGGGTTGGACATTGAAAGAGGGCATAACTGAAGATCACGACCTGGAACTGGACACTGCTGGAAAGGCACCAAATGCGACGCTAGGGTCCGTTGTGGATGAAGCAATCACCCAATATAAAGGCCTCGTCGACCTCACCGCACAAGACTTTCGGCTGATGAATTGGCACGTTGCTAATCTCGAATATAGCAATGCAACAAACTATCATCAGCTCAGCATTGGAGGCTGGGATCTTGATGCGGGTAATGAATGGGAAGGAAAGCATACCATGGTGGTTGGTGGCATTCAAACCGTTCCTCTTGGCCTTGCCATTGCACCATCACGTCTTGACATACGAAAAAGCACTGCAGTGAAGAAGGTGTCATATGATCCTGAAGGAATAGCCGGTACTCTTGTCGAGTGCGAGGATGGCTCTGTAATCGAAGCCGACTATGTGGTCTCGACTATTCCACTTGGCGTCTTGAAGCATGGGAGTGTTGAATTTCAGCCTGCTCTCCCAAAACTAAAGGAAGAGGCTATAGGTCGTCTTGGCTTTGGTATATTAAACAAGATCATCCTTGTTTATGACCATGCATTCTGGGACCCAGACGCCGACATCTTCGGCTGCCTGCGATCACCTCTTTCTCGCCATAGCCTCAAGCAGAGCGAATATGCTTCCCAGCGTGGCCGTTGCTTTCAATGGTTCAATGTTTCGAACACAAGTGGGATCCCCGTGCTTTTAGCTCTCATGGCAGGAGATGCAGGTTTTGATACTGAACATTCAAAAAATGACGAACTCGTCATCGAAGCTACAGAAGTCTTGCGCCGTGTCTTTGGTACAAAAGTTCCCCAACCTATTCATTCTATTATTACACGTTGGGGCTCGGATAGGTTTGCTCGGGGGTCCTATTCATCAGCTGGTCCTAACATGCGTGTTGATGATTATCAGACCATGGCTCAGCCTGTCGGAAACCTGTTCTTTGCAGGAGAACACACTACTGATACACACCCTGCAACTGTGCATGGTGCATATCTCTCTGGATTGCGTGCAGCATCAGAGGTCCTTGACGCCATGCTTGGACCTATACAAGTACCAGTCCCGCTTATCATACCAAAAGAGTCGATTTTGTCACTTGCAAGCGGTCTGAAACGTAAAGAGCCTGAAGAAGGATTATCACCTAAGGGTGCCAAACAAGCTCGAATTGAAGCTTATGAGCTTGCTCTTTGGCAACATGTTGTCTCGTTGATTGGCGAGCGCCCATGGCGGCCGCCCAAAGTTGCTGGGAACCCCTACCTTCTTTACAGTAAAGTTCACTACGAAGCTGCACGTGCAAAGTGCCAAGACGGCCGACGTGCTGGAAAGGGGAGGCCAGCTCCCAATGAAGTCCGTATAATGACGAGCAAAATGTGGAAAGAGGCAACCCCCGAAGACCGAAAACCTTTTGAAGAACAAGCCGCTGAACAGAAGAGAAACTATAACGAAGCTGTTAAAAATTGGGAAGAAAAAGCTAAGGACTGGGACCGTCAATACCTAGAAGGGAGAGCAGAATATGAGAAGAACCACAAGCTAGTCCTTGATGACGACGAGACGGAAAGCGGACGAGAAAGAAGACGCGTGAAGGTAAATAGCTATGCAGAAAGCGAAAACAGCGATGCCGAGGTGGAATAACGGCGTCTGAGACTTCATTTTCTAGCTACCTGGCCTTGTCTACTCATACGCCTAATTGCCTCCTGCTGGCCCAGCCTTTGTGGGACTTTCTAGTTCGCAGCCAACCCTCGTTGGCTCCCTGGGGGACTTTCACGGGATAAGGTTTCGATCCGAGATTTCCATGGGCGTATCTGCTACTTTGCTTGGGTTACAGGGCCGACTCTTTTTCGGTGCACCAAGGGCGTACAGGTTTGTCTTAACGCATTTGCATTTGCATCAACACCAGCATGATGAGCAGTACCTAGTGCATCACTATCCCACGGTGAAAGGGAGTTTATGGGTGCTGATTCTTTTTACTCCACATACTATTGTTTATACTGTGAACTTATATGTTCCACGGTTCTTACCAGCGGGATAATGGCACCCCGATACACCTATACTGCTTCACCTGCTTCACCAGCTTTGTATCAAAACCATCCTTCGAAGGATAGGGGACCAAAGAACCGATCGGTTTGAACCTGATGGATGATGGGGTGGTAGATGGAAGGACGTATGTTATCCTTAAGGTTACCTACCATACGTTAGCATACATAATACACTACTCTAGTGTAGACATACAATTTTCGTGATTGGTGGGCCCACAATTGTGCTTTCAGGGCACGGCTTCCTATCATGGTGTGATATTATCTACGTGTGAAAGTGCACTGGGGAGATATAGTAAAACAATCATCACATAGAAACTAGAGAGGCCTCCTTTTCAGAGTCCTTTTTTCCCTTAAGCCAACAACACAGGAGAAGATACACACATGTATACAGTAAGACATGTTACCGCAGTATGGGCAGTAAATAGAGATTTCGGATTAGCTCTCCTGGCAGGTGAGGAGGTGGTAAGAAAGTAGGCTGGAAATATGCAATAATAGACGACTCGTCGAGGATTTGGGGGGGGGGGAGGGTCCGGAAGTTAGAAGTGATGTTGAAGAGAAATGAATTACAGGTACAGGGACCTATTCGAGAAAGCTTCTTGTTTCCCGTTGCCCTGATGACTGGAAATAGCACCCCGAACGAGAAATTACTCCCGCCTGTCTGCCTTATCTCAACCTTGTTGAAGCGGCCAGCCTAGTTGACAGGACTATCATCCAAAACCTTCTCTGCTACCTTACGGTTCTGTAATATATTGCTTGCTACCCGCTCTCGCTCTTAGTAACTAACATCAAGCCTAGATACATATAACCTCTAACTTATGCTAGCTACACCCCCAGCTAGACTTAGTTCTTTAGCTTCAATTAATAAAATTGTATAATTAGCTAATTTTTGGAGATTATGAGCTCACTCCCACTCACATAATTCCCATTCCTTACATCATCGGGCACTCTGCTAGAATAAGAGGAGAACAGAGACTACAAGATAATACTTAACATTGAGTTGAGAAAGAGCCTGAATTCAGGGGATTGATTTTAATCCTTTCACCTACCCCCCGTAACAGCAGTTGCTCAACCGATATGAAAGGCAAGGAGCTGTTAACTACCCAGCCTACACTCTCTAATAAATTGAGAAATTGTATTGTGTGGAGCATCTCAGCCGCTGTTGGGTATTCTATAATGACAATCCAATCTGTATAAACACAGCAATAGAAGTTGTGAAACTTGTTTATTGAGGCTTTGATACACAGGAGGGCTTGCATGGGGTAACTTTGATACAAAGGGAAGATGCTATATTGATGGATCCCCAATGCGGCCCGCTTCCTCCATTGGCTTTCCTCCTTGTCTATAGATTAAACTCTTTACATGTCTTCTGAGGCGGTAGCACCAGTGATAATTTCGACCAGTTCGCCAGTAATGACGGCTTGGCGTGTTCGGTTGAACAAAATCTGGTACTTGTTGATCATCTCGCCGGCGTTCTTGGAGGCGTTCTGCAATCAGGTTAGCATCAATGAGAGGACCACAGGCCATACAAACGCTGGCGAGACCCTCTATTACTTACATCCATAGCATTCCGACGGGCAGAAATCTCGCAGGCGTGGCCCTCGGCCAGAGCCCAGTAGATGGAGTTGGCCAGGGCGTATTCCCGGAGGTTAGAGAGAAGCTCCTCGTCGACCTCGAAAGCCGAGAAGTTGGGGGAGTTGGCAAGAGCCTCGACGGAGAAGGCCTCAATGACGGTGGGCTCATAGGCTGTGGCGTTGATGAACTTGTTGTACACGATCTTGATATCGGAGTAGTCGGTGGGGAGCTGGACGACCTGGTCGGCGATGGCCTGGGCATCAGCGAAGGTTGGGACGTCTTTGCCAATGCCAGCGAAAGTCAGAGCAATGGCCTTGGGGCTGGTTCGGCTCAGCTGGGCACGGGACTTCTCGCCGATGAGAACAAGATCGGCGGGCTGCTGGTCGGGTCCGATATGGCGGCGCATGAAGCGCGACAGGCCGGAGTGAATACCACCACAGAGACCCTTGTCGGAGCTGCACACGATGTACAGAGTCTTCTTGTCCTCGGCATCGAGAGGTTTTGTCTCAGCCGACTCGAAAACCTCCTGCGAGGTCTCGCCGTACTTGCGGGACTCGTTCATGGCTCGTTGGGCACGGTTCAGCTTGGTGGAGGCCACGATCTTCATGGTCTTGGTGATCTTCTCGATGTTGCGGATCGACTTCAGACGGCCCTCGATCTCACGCAGGGTAGCGTAGGTAGCGGCATTTGGGGCGGTGCTATAGCAGCAGAGCAGTCAGGATCCGGAGAACATGGTCACGGGGAGACGCAGTCGGCGCTGGCATGGCATGGCCTGCGAATTGCCTCATGCTTCATGCCTCATGGTGGGCTGCGTAGCAAAGCAAATCCGCACAATGAACGATGCACGATGGGGCGCTGACACGTACCGAGCAGGAATAGCCGCAACTCCAGCCTTTAGGGCCGGTCGGGCCACTCTCGAAAGCATGTTGTAATGGACTGAGGACTGAGGGGGGCGAAGGAACGAAGGGACGGGGGATGAGCCTCAAACACCAATGGCTCGTTGATTGCGATGCGATGCGCTGCGCAATCAATTGGTCGGCTGTTTGATCCTAGGTCGAGATGGTGCTCGTCGGGTAGGTGAAGTCTATAGGTAGTTATTATTCTCTCTCACTCTCCGCTGCAAATGCAAAGCTGCTTGCTGCTTGCTTCTTCTGGTCTGGTCTAATCCATCTTTCCGGACAACGGCAAATTGTCGGGCTAAAGTGGAGACAGCCTTCTGTCGCCAGGTGCAAGCCAGTGGGCCCTGCGGACTGCCTGCGCTAGGTATTACCGGTAACAATTATTCTACTCATCAGAACAACCATGCTAGACAACTTGGAAGTTCTATATGTACGGGTAGTAGTTGTTATTGTAGATAGTGTATAACTAAGTATCGAACACTGACAGTCCATTAGGTAGGTAAGTCTACTACATATGTACATAGTAGGTAAGAAAGGAAATCGCAGCCCAATCATAGATGTCTTCCAGCTACAGCATGTAAGTAATTTCAAGCGAGCAAGCAAGCAGTAAGTAGGTAGGCATGCATGCTATGATTATCTTCTGCAACAGTGGACGCTAGGCTAGACAAAATAATAACAGCAGCATTCAGCCAGCCTGCCTCATACCCTTGTCCGAATCATTCTCTGGCATTCACTACTATCTACATACCTATCGCCTATCGTAGCAAACCATTGAACCCTTATGCGTACCTACATGTAGGTATCTACACTTCCTGTACAGCATGCGTAGATGTTGTACTACGCATCTTGTCCATCCCGAGTCATCCTTCCTTCCTTCCCTCCGCCCATAGGTAAGTACTTACTACTACCTACCTGACTAAGACTTGCCCACTTCTGTGCCCCACAAGGACCGCAACAGTGCCACCCACAAACAACCAGCTGGCAAGAGGCCTTTTCTGCCCGCTGCCCCTACGACACAGCTACAGTAGGTACAGTACAGTAACAGGCGATCCAGCTGGTTCGTCCCGTCGGAGCTGTTCTCACTCGCAAGCTTGCGACAAACCGGACAAGTTCCCAACTGTAGCATTCTTTTAATTGCCCCTAGTCAACCCCACCGGAACCCGTTTCCAGCCAATCATTACCCGTCCCGGTCTCTCGCAGCGTGGCTAGCACCAGCAGTACTGTAGACCGCAGTGGGCGCAGTGGGCCAGCCCAGACTGAGTCTTGACTTGTGAAGCCTTCAAGACCTTGCTCGCCTCCAATACTTCACTACGGCCTGCCCACCTGCTGCTTTTTTTCCCTTCCAAAATCTCACGCCTGCTCCCTGCCTCCCCCCCAGCTTCCCTTCCGCTCTTCCCTTTTTCTTTGGCTTGTTGTCCTCTCCCAGTGCTATAGATCAGGGTGGTGCACTACGGTGTCGGCCACCCTTACTCGTCTCCCGTCACGCCTACCTCCGTTTTTTGGCGTTTCTCCCGCCAACTCACACGCATCCTGCCTGCGCGCATCTCGCTCGTCTCACTCGTCTCGTGCTTCACCCGCATAGCTACCTTGCACCATTGCACCATCCCCATTCAACATCACAACTTGCGACTGCATTCTTCTCTTCATCGACGCTCTCACTACGCGCCCATCATGTCTTCTGACGATGATATGCCTTTGGCGCGCCCCAATGGTCATTGTAAGTATTTCACGCCAATCTCTTACATGGCTGAACCCAACCCCGTCTCTTGCGTTCATGCTGGCGTCCTGTCGACCCCCAGGCTATACACAGCCTTGTTGCCTTGACTTAGTGCCACGCCGCATCTCCGTGCCCATGCATGCACAGCGTAGAAAAAGAAATATACTAAAGCTTGCTTCCTTCTTGTAGTGTCCGCCAACAAGATCTCGAAGTCTGAAGACAGAGCCATGGATATCGACTCCGACGTTGAACTGAAACCCGCCCCATTATCGATTCGGAATGGTCCCATCGACGATGATGATTCACCGCTCGTAAACGGGCATGGCAAGCGGAAGTCACGTTCTTCTACTGGCCATGTCAACTACCACGAGTCAGAGGGCGACAACGGGCGATCGGTAGGTCATATCTTAGTTCTGTTTCATCTTTCGACCTCTGGCATTAACTAGCTGCCAGTCAAAGCGGCAACGAAAAACCGTTGTAGATGATTCCGACTCCGATGTTCCCATCAAAAACAAGACTAGACTCCCTCCAGCTGCCGATGAAACAGCTGTTGCAGAAGACTCAGACGATGATGTTCCCCTGAATAGAAAATTAGTCAACAAGCGCAAGTCTATCGACAAGGCTGCTGAGAAAGAAGCCAAGGAAATACGATCGGGCGAGTCTAAGGCGAAGAAGCCGACCCTGAAGAAGGCTGTCAAAGAAGAGTCTGATGACGATCAACCCTTGTCGGGAGTAAAGGGTCGAAAGCGCCCTGTCAACGGCACGAACGGGAAGGCCAAGTCCAATGGTGTGAAGAAGGAGGATTCCGATTCCGATACTCCCATGCGAAAGAAGGTCAAAACAGCCACTCCCAAGGCCACTCCCAAGGCCACTCCCAAGGCCACTCCCAAGCCCACTCCCAAGCCCACTCCCAGGGCCACTCCCAGGGCCACTCCTAAAGCTAAAGTTAAACCAGAGCAGACAACTTCTAGCAAAAAGGCACCAGCAAAGAAGGCAAAAAAGGAACAGAGTGAGGACCCTGCCGACGCAGAAGATGATGAAGAAGAAGAATACCGCTGGTGGGATCAAGCCAAGTCAGATGACAGCATCAAGTGGCAGACGCTTGAACACAATGGCGTTCTTTTTCCCCCAGAATACGAACCTCTACCGAAGAGTGTGAAGCTCGTTTATAATGGAACCCCTGTTAACCTACACGTTGAAGCCGAGGAAGTCGCGGGCTTCTTTGGTGCCATGTTGAACTCCGCGCACAATGTCGAGAATCCCGTCTTCCAGAAAAACTTTTTCAACGATTTCAAGGATGTGCTCAAACGTACCGGTGGAGCCAAGGATCAACAAGGTAACAAGGTTGACATCAAGGATTTCTCGAAACTCGACTTTCAGCGGATTTTTGAGTATTATCAGGGTAAGACCGAAGCCAAAAAGGCCCGTTCCAAGGACGAAAAGGCTGCCGAGAAAGCCGACAGAGACAAACTGGAAGCCCCGTTTATGTACTGCAAGTGGGACGGTCGCAAAGAGAAGGTTGGTAACTTCAGAGTCGAACCACCTGCACTATTCCGTGGCCGTGGCGAGCATCCAAAAACCGGCAAGGTTAAGTTACGAGTCACTCCTGAGCAAATCACCATCAACATCGGCAAAGATGCACAGGTCCCTCGTCCTCCCGAGGGCCACAAATGGAAGGCCGTCCAGCATGACAATAAGGCTACTTGGTTAGCCATGTGGCAGGAGAACATCAATGGTGCTTACAAGTATGTCATGCTTGGAGCTCAAAGTACTGTCAAGGGCCAAGCCGATCTCAAAAAATTCGAGAAGGCCCGAGAACTAAAGAAATACATCGCCAAAATCCGAAAGGACTATGAGCGGGATCTTAAAGCCGAATCCATGGCCGACCGACAACGCGCTACCGCTGTTTATCTTATCGACAGATTCGCATTGAGAGCAGGTAACGAGAAGGATGCCGAAAACGAAGCGGAGACCGTTGGTTGTTGTTCATTAAAATTCGAGCATGTCACTCTAAGAGAACCCAACACCGTCATCTTCGACTTCTTGGGTAAAGACAGCATCAGATTCTATGACGAAGTCACCGTTGATCGCCAAGTGTTCAAGAATCTTCGGGTGTTCAAGAAGTCGCCAAAAAGGAGGGCGACGATATCTTTGACCGCCTGACGACTTCTCAGTTAAACAAACATCTTTCCAACTACATGCCAGGATTGACTGCTAAAGTCTTCCGTACTTACAATGCCTCGTTCACAATGCAGCGATTGTTAAACGAGGTGAAGGATGAAGATAGGACTATTGCCGAAAAAATCAAGCTCTACAACGACTGCAATCGTGAAGTGGCAATCTTGTGTAACCACAAGCGAACAGTCGGCGCCTCTCACGAAGCCCAAATGGAGAAGCTTGCTGACCGAATAAAAGGCCTCAAGTATCAGGTGTGGCGTAATAAGCAGATGATGCTTGATCTTGATTCAAAACTCAAGAAGAAGAAAGGCGCCGCTTACTTTGAGTTGGATGCCGACCTTGATGAAGCGTGGATTTCTGAGCATCAGAACTTTTTGGTTGAGGAGCAGCGCACTAAGATCCAGAAGAAATTCGAAAAAGACAACCAGAAGCACCAAGAAGCAGGCGAGAAGATAATGCCCGACAAGGAGCTCAAGGAGCGACTGAAAGATGCTGACGAGTTGGCGAAGAAGTTCAAGAAAGAGAACAAGTCAAAGAAGGTCGAAGCCGAGGGAAAGGCTCCTACCGTCGAGAAGATTGAGACCAATATCAAAAAGATTGAAGAACGCATTCGCACCCTGGAACTTCAGGCTGCCGATAGAGATGGTAATAAGGAGGTAGCTCTTGGAACCTCCAAGATTGTAAGTTTCTCTATTACTAGTGTTTGAGCGAAGGTTGCTAATGTGTTCTAGAACTACATCGATCCCCGTCTCACCGTTGTCTTCGCCAATAAATTCAATGTCCCGATTGAGAAATTCTTCTCAAAGACTCTTCGTGAAAAGTTTCACTGGGCTATCAAGTCGGTCGGCGAAGACGACTCTTGGCAATTTTAGGCAAGGTATGCGGGCTGAGAGTCACATACCTACCGCCAATGTCGACAATATACATTTGATTGTAGTGTACATATCCCTTCGCTTAATGGGTCATCTTGTCGGCGCAAATACCAGCATCACTACCTTTACAGCGGTCTATCGCGATTTGGAATTTGATGGGTAGCATAGCTGGAATTCTCTGTCATTGGGAGGATAGGCGCTCTGTTGCGCCTAGTTTCACTGACGTGCAGCTGCTACACATGAACGGCTTTACATAGGAATTCCACCTGCGTTGCGTTGCATTAAACAGGGCGTCTGTTGGTCAAGACTTTTGGTCGCGTCCCGCACGACGGCAAAGAGGCCGATCAGTCCATAGACAGATAGTAATATACAGCATATACATGATTCAGCAAGTAATAGGTTCACCATTAGCCCATACACGGTCATAATTAAAGTCAGGCCTCTGGTTGACGAACAAGATATGTAGGCAGACAAGATCCTAATAACGCCCTAGTTTTATCTATCAAATTAGTTGCATTGTCACATGACGAAGGAGAGAACGGGCAGGCCTCAAAATAAGCACCACCAGCCAAGTACCCATCAAGCACTGTACATATGCGCCCAAGTTAGAAAGGTAGATAGATGTAGTTCCCGCTTCCCTGAAGCATTAATGCGCGTTCCTTGTCCACAGAGTTAATATATATATAAGATAGGTTTCGGGAGATACCTACCTATATCTATCTATGTATGAGCGGAAGGTGGAGTAGAAGAGGCCGGACATCCGCTCTCTGAGATATTGAATCGAGCAGGTAGGTGTAGGTAAGTAATGATGGTTGCAAGGGAGTCAGTCGACTGAGTCGCCTTGTACATGTCAAGCGACTACTACTGTAACCGCGCTGTGAAACGCCTGGCTACCAGCTTAAGAAGGAATTGGGCACTGACACTTGGTTGGGGCGAATTTCTTAGCCCCCGAACCTATTTTGCACCTTCACCTTGACCTTGTCACTCCCTCCCTCATTCACTTACCTCCGAGATGCGGCCCTCGGTCCTCCCTATTCGGTAGTTCGTGATCGCACACCCCAGCAACGATAACCCCAGGACCATCAGGCGGAACACATTACCAGGGTCATTCATCAACAAACGACGATTGGGCGCCTGGGAGGCACATCATATCTAGGGTCACCCTTCTAATACAGCCAATGTGCATACACGCTGCTACAACTGTTCGCCAATCAAAGTGGCATGCCTTGACGGCACCGCGAGGCTACCAAGGTTGCCTGAAAAGACGAGGCAATCAGAGTTAGCCCGCACGCTATGCATGTCGGAAGTGCCTGGGCTGCCTCTAAGGTCTAATTATATTGATGGCTAATGGCTTATCGGTAGGACGCCTCACCGCATCAGAAGCGCGTATTGGGCAGCAGCGCAGCAACATCCTGCCGCACTCTACCACCCATTGTTTAGCTCGTGTGATTTCTTCCTGCGCACGCATGAGCAGTCCGAGCACAAACAACAGTTCGCCCCAATACTCGATCGCCTTACATTTTGTATGCCGTACAAGAAGTCGGGCTTAGAACTGGTCAGTAGGGTATGTTGTCCTCCAACGGTCTCGTACTTTTTCATAACCTGTCCGTGCGCAAAACCTCATCATTCGCCCGAGAAACCATCGGCGTGGCTGCATCGGTATTCCATGTCGCCCTATCTGAGTGTAGCCTCAAACAGCAACCTGGCGCCTTTCACGATGGATGATTCAATCAAGATTATCTCGAAAGGGCTTATGATGGGCGCTGCGATCATGTTCACGGCCATTCGCCGTGAACATACGTTCTATAGTTGCGTGTAGGTTTATTGTTCGTTATTTATGCTCGAGAAGAAGCCAAGTTGACAACCCTCGGCAGTACCCTCAGCCTCTTTAGTCTTGCTACAATGGCGCATATTGCAATGAGCCTCAGCCCGACAACTATGTAGGTATACCACCACGTCGCCTTGTCACTGCTTATAGTGCTAACGGTTTCAGCCTCTTATATGTATTAGCCACAATATCAATACAATCTGGTTTTGCGATTGTTATCATATCTCGGCCAGAATTTGTCTTTGTCCCAGTGCTGGGATATGGTCCAGTTATTATAGCCTTCATGCTATGGATCATCGAAGATTGCTCTCGTTTCCCCACGGGGGCGTTTCTACAGTGGTGGACGGCGAACATAGATAGCGAACGTTATACCGCAAGCACTTCGCCCACTATGATGCATGGAAGCAGGTTGAGTTTTCGTGACTCGATAGATCCAGACTCCAAGGCCGATGACATTCAGTCCACAATATCCGCTCAGGACAGCCTCTTGTTCAGGTTCTGGAGTCCCAGCCAAAGCGGTGTCCCAAGTTCCAGACTATCAGACATTTCGCTATCTTCCCGCGGACCCGAGAGCTTACCCTCCTCCTGGGGGACTTTGACTAGGATCTGGTTTCCAGACTTTTCGGCCCAAGGACAGCATTTTGGCGAACCAAACCATACAGGATGCCAGAGATCACGGACAGTCTAGGATTGTCCGAGATAGACCGCTTTAAAGCAAGCCCGCTTGCCATCATGGATAGAACCATGGGAGTCCGGATATATCACAGCCCAGGTCATGTTTTAATCCTTACTGCGATGTACACGGGATTATTATTTCCGGGATTAATATACCCTTATCGTTTTACTTTTCATCGCTGTACAGGCAGTTTTCCAACACCTCTGTTTTTCTATTCTTTTCCTTACACTCGATTATCACACCCAGGTTTGCAGGGGTCGATTAAGAAGTCGATGACCAAGTCGGACAAGCTTCCACCCTCTGTAACTACTAGGGAAGTGTTACCAAGGAACCAACACAATCTTAGCAATCAATCCACCTTTAGGGGCCAAGCACCTGTAATTGATTTAACTTTCGGGTGTTAGAATAGCACGCTTAGGATATGTCCCTTGCTGTCATGATCATCAAACACGCCTTCTTCATCAGCGCAATGTGCGGCGCCTTGCCATTTGAAACAACAGCAACGGTCTGTGATACCATGCATAAAGCATTGATGTTCCTATTTCCTGCTAAAGGGAGCCCGCACACAGTCAACCGACTTGGAAATGTTCAGGCAAAGCCCATGGCCCGAGGAGTAGAAGTAAACAGCTCGAAGTAACACAATTTCGTATTGCGGAGGCGTAGTCCGAGAGCCACGCTAGTAATTACACATGGACTTATATAGAGGACGATAGAAGGCTGCGGCTCGTACTTGAATGGTACTGCAGTTCGATGTTGCCAACAATGAACTAAGGAATAGAAGATCGTACTGCGAGACGCAAATGCGAGGCTAGGTCCGTCCGAATGAATACCTTCCACACTGCAACAAATAGACACAACGGTGGGTGAGAACAAAGGCAAACCTACAACCTAACATAGGTTGCCTTGCATATGTTCTAAAGGGCACAAAGTGGAAGCGCATTTGCGTACTAGTCACATAGAGTTATCGCTTGAGACATACCCTGTTAGATATCTGAGATGTTGTTTGAGTTTGCGATCTCAAGATAACGGACCGGATAGCAGGTAGTATCAAAGCAAACGTATTGGAGCGATCACGAACAACAACTCTATATAGCGCAAACAACAAGTAACGTACATAGATAGTAGGTACTTAGGTAACTCTGTCTTTGTTGTAGTTGGATAGCTAGATTAGCTGGCCTACTGTAAGTTAGTTGTCCTTGGAAATGCTGTATAGCAATATACTGAAATAGAAAATCTGATTCACTTGGTACAGAGGACTCAACTATCTGGTAACTGCTTCTTTGCGCTGAGGTTAAAAAGAAGGTCATGAACTGGATGGGTCAAGAACCTTGAGTCCAGGGGTCGGTCATATGGTGTAGAGGACATTCACGTATATATGAATTCAGGTTGGTTACATCGAACTGTCACATTTCCCATGCATGTGATTTTCAGGGTCCTGCAAGCGGCCGAATAACCGTCGCTCGAGAGAAGCGGTCATCGAACACGAGGTTCCGCCCCACCGGGTCTCACTCTTGGACCACAGCCACTCGAATATCCACGCCGCAGGCCAGGATCCACGCGCGCCCCAGCCACGCAATTCCGAGACGACGCTAAACTAGTTAGGGGAAGGCACTAGCAATTGCAGCCACTCTCAGCGTGTCATTCGAGGCTAGCTGCAAACAAGGATACCGTAGGCTTGGCGTCGGCTTGGTGGGACCCGATGGTCCAGTTGCTCCGTGGCAACAGGTTGCGACAAGCAAGCAGAGAGAGACATGCAGCACCTTGACCGATGCCCATCACACACTTTGACAGCGGGCCGAGGCCAATAGGCTGCCGAGAAACCTTCCATGGGCTTGGAGACAAGGCGATGATCAAGTCCGGAACCCCGAGACAGGGTGTAGGCTGTGCAGTACTTCGTACTGTAGCGGGGTCTTCTGATTTTCTGATCTTCTGGGCAAGTTCTGAGTACAGTAAGTAGGTAGTAGATAATAGAGCCTGAGGATAGAGAGCTGACAGGTGGGTGCTAAGTACTTAGTGTAGTCTCCATCCCGGGGCGATGACGAGGCATTTGCTGGCATTTGCCGTTAGGCTGCGGATCACTTTGTTCCATCATTGGTAGATCTGTTTAGTGGTGGCCTATCGGTAAGGTAGTAGTACCTACTAGGTGAGGGAGGTATTGTGCAGTAAGTACCTACCTCCTACCTACCTACCTACAGTATAGTACTAGAAAAAACAGGTGGTTGGAGTTGCTTGCTTCCTGCGCTCATCTATAAACGGCTTCAAGTCGCCTTTGACCTTCCCCATCAGACCATTGTCTATGTTTCCTTCTGTACTATGCACTTTCTGTACATACCTAGCGTCGCTCCTGTATTATTGGACTGCGTGGAACGTTGTATATACCTCTACCTCTGCTAGGCACTCGAGCTAGGCCTTCCTCTGCTCAACCTCTCGTTTCTGCCGTGTTTGTTAAAACTGCTCTTCGATACGGGCTTCACTATTTGTGACCTCGAATCAGTGCGGGAACTGAGGGCTTCTGCGCAAAAACTTGACCGTTTGCGGCCTCGCTTCTTCGTGTCCCCAGTCTCCCCAAAATCGAACCGGCATCGTGACTGAGTGCTATCACGCAAAATGTTGTTCCCAAGCCGCCCATTTGCGGCGGCAACGCTCGCTGCCACTGCCGCCCTGCTCCCCGGCACGGCCACGGCTCAGACTTACACGTCCTGCAACCCCCTCCAATCCTGTACGTTTGCCCACACCGAACCATCTACTCACTGCAAACATTCTAACCGACATGTCAGCCTCCTGCCCCTCCGATCCAGCTCTTGGAAAATCAATCGATATCGACTTTACTCAAGGTGGCTCAGACCTGTTTACGGCTTCAGGTGGTACCCCGACATACAACTCAGATGGCGTGTCCTTTACGGTGGCCAAGAGCGGCGACTCCCCCCCAGCTCATCTCCCTCTTCTACATCATGTTCGGTCGAGTCGAACTTACCATGAAGGCCGCTCCTGGCGCCGGCATAGTCTCATCGCTGGTGTTCGAGTCGGACTGTCTTGACGAGATCGACAACGAGTGGCTCGGCGCCGATGACACCGAGGTGCAAACCAACTATTTCGGAAAGGGTATTACGGGATCCTATAACAGAGGCCAGTTCAACCCTGCAGCCAACAACCAGGGGGAGTTTATCACATATACGGTGGATTGGACGAGTGATCGGGTCGTGTGGACGGTGGGCGATACGGTCGTGCGCACCCTGAACGCCAACGAGGCCGAGCCCAACCAATATCCCCAGACTCCGATGCAGATCAAATTTGGTTCCTGGTCTGGCGGCGACCCTAGTAACTCTGAGGGCACCATCAGTTGGGCACGTGGTCCGACCGACTACTCCAAAGGCCCCTTCTCGATGGTGGTGCAAAGCGTGAAGATAACGGATTACAGCACCGGCTCAAAGTATACCTACGGTGATACCTCTGGCTCCTGGCAATCGATCAAGGCCGATGGTGGATCGGTGAATGGCAACCTTGGCGGCGCGGGTGACCTAACCACAACGGCCGTTACCAGTGCTGTTTCTTCGACGTCGACCGCCAGCGTGCCCGTTGGCGGTATCGGCTCGGGCACGTCAGACTCGAGTTCGTCCAGTCTGCCTCCCGGCTGGGTGATGACGTCGGATGGTAAGGTTGTCCCGTCAAGCTCGGCCACTGTACGTATGTTCTTAACCCCAGTCCCCCCCTTGTTTGGCTAGCTTATTTACTTCGTAATGGGGTCTTTGACAGCCAATCGAAGAACACATAGCACTAACAATTTTCATAGGAGCCCCCTACTCCCTTGTCTTCGCCGTCGTCCTCGGCGCAGTCTTCGGCGGAAGTTGGAGGATCTGGCCTTGAAAGTAAGACGACAACGACGTCCGATAGCCAAGGAGTTCCGACAACCATCGCCACATTGCCGAAGACGACAGCGGCAGATTTTATGACCGCTGCCGCGGCCGCGTCCAACACCGAGGCCCCGGACAGTGGAGCGCTGCGGCAGCTGAGCACTCACCGTTGGGTCACCATTGTTGCGGCGGTGATCACATCAGCCCTCTCTATTATATCATGATCTGAGGGCATTTCGAGTCGAGCAGAAAAACTACAGGTGTTGTAATGATTTCAGAATCCGTTTCGAGGGGTATGACCAAGCACATTTTGTTACGGGGTAGGGACAGGTACAGGGATATCAGGCGCGCATCTTGAGTCCGAGGCTACGGCGAATGATTAGGACGACACATAGGAATTCGGTCGGTGTTATAGTTGAGAACAACCATATACGCCACTGGTAAATGAAAGGATGGAATGGACGGGGACGATCGGCGCATATTAGAGATAATAGACCACGAGATCATGGCTTTGCTATAAGATTGACGAATGGGGGCAACAAATCCCGACTACCTTAAAGCTAATATATAATACGTAACCAAGCCCGTACCCATGTTTTTCCATGTTTCCCACCGTCCTTGATGTCACGCTTCTTTGTTTTTTTTCTTGCCTCTCCGATTAAAGGCGGGAATGGTCACGAGGAATGCTATGTGATGATGGTTACGAGATGGAAAGCTCCCTGGCTGGTTACATACGCTTATAGTCGGAGACCGATGGGCGGAACACCTAGCGGGGCTTGGTGCGGTGTTCAAGGCGAACCAGCCGGGACCCCACCTACGGGCATGTACCTACCTACTGTATCGGTGCTGTGGGTGGGAAGGGGGTGATTGGATGACAGATAGGGGGAGCATCGAACAGCACGCCCTTCACATACATGGCTACATACATGGCTACATCCATGTAGGTAAGAATTCGCATATATTGTGAAAACACTCAGATAAGTGGCTGACAAAACCGGAGTTGCATCTGCATCTGCATCTGCATTCGTGGCATAGGCATTGGCAGCAATACTGGTATCCCGATTCAAGAATGTAAGTATAGGTAGGTAGGTATGTATATAAGTCAGGGCAGCCCCCACACCACGCCGCATGCCGGCGGACAGTTATCTAACGCTATACAAGCGGCGATAACGTGGGTGTCGAGTCTATTTGCGTGCTTCGTGCCTGGTATCTTTCAGCTTACCAATGTGTCTCGGGTTATTATTACTTCAGGTCACAGAACAGAACAGAACAGATCATTTTCTTTGTAGTCGTTACCTAAGAACCTGCGGTTTCGGAACCGGTTGAACAACAAGTCCTTGATATCCCCAACACACACACACATACAGTAAGTAATACAAATGTATGTATCTGCCAACCAGCTAAGGTTTAAGGACTTGTACTAAACTCTAGTCAGGTGCCCTACCCGAAAACCGGTACGTCCCATATAAATATCCCCCAGTGTCCGGCGTAATTGGCCCGGCTTAGGCGCCTCCAGCATGTCAATAGGGCGTAGTCTGCAAACCAGTGCTTGTTTAAAGCACGCCCAGAGTTAACGCCGGATAAGACATACCGTGGACACTTACAGTACATGCATACTTTAGTTTTTAGGTACCTGCCATATGTAAACGCATGTCCTCACTCATCTACATCCCCACGAAGGTAAGTCCATACCTACTAGGAATAGATATGGTAATAGTTTGCAACAATGTTCAAGCTGTACCCTCCTAATCTTAACTAGGTAGACATTCCTTCTTTCACATCCTCCCTTTCATGTCCCCCCCCCCGCCTTATCGACACTACATCCGGCTTCACTTAGTCACTCTCCACCACCGCGCTCCCGAGATTCGGTCACACGACTGCTCATATATCCTTTACTTTTAAACACTCGAAGGAAACTTCCATCTGAAACCTTATATCTATATTCACAGTTACTATTACTGAGAGACTCCCGGCCTGAAAGTTTTAAGCAGAAGCAGAAATACAAGCATACGCACGATGGCAACGACGAACGGTGTCATTGTTAATGAGTTGAAAGCGCCACCCACGATAGCTCACCATGAGGGCACCCCCCAGGGACAGGCCCCGGTGCCGCTTACCACCGAAAGCATCGCAGCCCAAAGGGCCAAAGCCGGCAAACTGATCGCGGGAACTGCGGCGTATTCGGATAGTGATATGTTCAAGAGCCCAGTATGTGCCTTTTTCATTCACTTGTCATTCTCTACGGCAGAGAGGGATATCAAATCTCGAAACGAGATAATGTGTCGAGGAGAGGGGAAGACAGTTAAGAGATGAAAGGGGTAGACAAGTTGTCTAAAGATACGTCATCTACGGAAAATAAGGGGATGGGCGCATGAGAGAGACGTCGATATAAGTCGTTGGAGCAAGTTGATGGTGTCACGTGCGAGTATACTACAAAAGGGGTATTTATTTGAGTGGCTGACAATTCGATTTGCATAGCAAGCATATAACCAACCCAAAGCCAGGCGATGGGACCGTGAGTTGGATCTAGCATGGTTTAAATGGTGTTTATACAGCTAACAAAACCCAAGATCTTCTAAGCCCCGAGCGATCGCGCGGAAACCATGCGTCCTAAAGAAAGCAGCCACCCTCCTGAAGAAACCCGGCCTCTTGTCGCTTGGTGGCGGGCTGCCGTCTTCAGATAACTTTCCCATTGAGTCTATAAGTAGTAAGTATTCATGTTTTATGATCGGTGTCCCTCTTAATTGAGGCCATGTACCATCACATCACTGCATGCGAGATTTGTGCTACCCCTTAAGACTAGGTATCGGCATGCGTGTTAGCTAACGCCTTCTTGCAATGTAGTGCAGGTCACGCATCCACCAGTTTTTGATAATGCTTCCCTGGAGGTGCCGGGAAGGGATGTCACCATCGGCAAGCATGATATACGAGACAAGGACGGCGTCTTTGACCTTGCTACCGCCCTCAACTACGGCCAGGCCGTTGGATCGGCGCAGATGTTGCGTTGGGTGACTGAGCACACGGAACTCGTTTCTCGCCCCCCGTACTCCGACTGGCAATGCGCGTTGACTATCGGCAGCACGGGGGCTCTGGATTCTGCATTGCGTATGTTCTGCGACCGCGGCCGGCGTGACACCGTCCTCACCGAGGAGTACAGTTTCTCGACGGCGCTTGAGACCATCTCTCCGCTTGGCATCAAGGTCGTTGGCGTGCGTGTAGACGAGCAGGGTCTCCTGCCTCAGAGCCTAGACGAGATCCTAAGCAACTGGGACGAAGGCGCGAGGGGCACGAGGAAACCGACGGTGCTTTACACGGTGCCCTCGGGCCAGAACCCGACGGGCGCGACGATGGGGGCGAAGAGAAGGAAGGAAGTCTACGACGTGTGCAGCAAGCATGACGTATTCATCTTCGAAGACGAACCGTACTACTACCTGCAGATGCCGCCCTACGACAAGGCGAATTCGGCCGCGCAGCCCGGCGCCGTCAATGCATCCTTGAACCAGAGCACCGAGGACTTCTTGAAATCTCTCATCCCGACCCTGCTTAGCATCGACGTCGACGGGCGCGTGTTGCGCATGGACTCGTTCAGCAAGGTCGTCGTCCCGGGCTCGCGGCTGGGCTGGGTCACGGGGAGCGAACAGGTCATCGAGCGCTACATCCGACACAGCGAGTGCTCGTCCCAGGGCCCGGCGGGCTTCTCCCAGGCCCTCATGTACAAGCTGCTCGACGAGACCTGGGGCCACGAGGGATACCTGCGGTGGTTGATACGCCTGAGAAGCGAGTATACGCGGCGAAGGGATGCACTCCTCGACGCGTGCGAGAAGCATCTGCCCAAGGACGTGGTGAGCTGGACACCGCCGGCCGCAGGCATGTTTGTGAGTACTCCCCGATTTCTTTTTTCCTTTTTTTTTTTTAGGTTCAGAGGCTTGGTTTCCGATATTTCTCTCTCAACTTGGCTACGTACCTCGCTACGAAAACGCTTCTGACCGACATAAACCCACAGCATTGGATACACGTAGACCACACTCGCCACCCGCATGCGGGGCAGAAGACGATCCTCGAGATCGAGGAGGAGATCTTCGACTCGTGCGTCGAGCGCGGCGTCCTCGCCTGCCGCGGGTCCTGGTTCCGCGCCGAGAGGGACGTCGAGCCCACCGGCCTCTTCTTCCGCACTACGTTCGCCGCCGCGTCGCAGGCTGATATGGACGTTGCTATTGGGAGATTCGGGGAGGCCGTTAGGGCGAGCTTTGGGATTTAAAAAGGGGTAGGACAAGCTGGACATTCAATGGGAAATGGGAAACCCCTCCTCTCCCCCTCCTGCCCCCCCCCCGGTTCCACGTTTATTAACAAACGACGACGTCAGGTCATGTCACTGGTTTGGATATCGGTTTGTCGTCGTGATGCTTATGTTTCGAATACCTTCATGATTATGGCCTGGATGATATGTGGTTGGGTGAAACATATTTATTGATTGTTTTTCCACATCCATAGATGGGTACCTAGGTAGACAAATAGCGTCATGTTTGGAAGCGTGTAGTTTGATGTTGCCTTGAGCGTTCTAACTTAGCCCCCTGTACACAGGTTTAGGTGGTGTTGATAAAGATCTCTAAGGTTAGATATTTACATGGACAAGTACCTACTATGCTGTCTGAGACAGACATAAACAAAGCTTGGCAGCCCCACGTGGGATGTCACTTATCGAAGACGGGACAATTGTAATCATTACCTATGCTTATCCCTATCTCTATCTCCATCCATCCATCTACCATCTACCTATCGGGATGTATCTACATCGAGGAAGTGTATCCGAACATCTGATAACAGAGAACGAGGGATGACGTAATTTCGAACAAAGGAGCTCCTAATACTGATTCCGATTCGAGACGTGTAGCCCGACTGCGGTGGTATGGTGCATTGTCTTAGGCAGTACAGCGTGTCATTGGCGTTAGGTCATGTTGAAGGCTCTTCTTACTGCAACCCCTCTTTGGACCCCGCGAGCACGAGTACGCCTCCCTCGCGCTATCCTCAATAGTGACTGGAATAGGAATACGCTCATCCGATTCTTATACAATATGGCGGATCTCAAAGTCGACCTTACGGCCCCAAATGGGATCAAGTTCACGTTGCCTACGGGCCTCTTCATCAATAATGAGTTTGTGAAAGCGAGCGGGGGTGAGAAGATTACGAGTATCAACCCTTCGTAAGTCATTAACCTACCAAGTCTAAGTTTCTCATGCTTGCTTACTTGCACCCTATTTGCTGCTTGGGGTTTCTACGGCGTCCCATAGTGTTTAGTCATGGTGTTGACGCGAGCGGGTTAATTAGCAATGAAAAAGAAATCTGTTCCGTAGAAGCCGCATCGGCTGAGGACATCGACAAGGCGGTGGCGGCGGCGCGAGTAGCGCTGCACCATGAGTCCTGGCGCGACATATCGGGCACCGACCGCGGACAGCTTATGTTCAAATTGGCTGATCTCGCGGTGCAGGAGAAGGAGGTCCTGGCTACAATCGAGACTTGGGACAATGGCAAGCCGTACGGTGACGCGCTTGGCGACCTCGACGAGGTGATCAACTGCATCCGCTACTACGCTGGATGGGCCGACAAGATATACGGCCAGACAATCCCCACGACGGCGCAGAAGTTCGCCTATACGCTCAAGCAGCCAATTGGCGTCTGCGGGCAGATCATCCCGGTAAGTTGGATGTCTTTTGGGTATTCTATCTTGCTGCTTCTAGACGGGCTCAGGGGTTATTGCGGAGTGATACGCGCATTGTCACGCTGACAGCTCTCCTGATGGGAGTAGTGGAATTATCCCCTTGCGATGGCGGCGTGGAAATTAGGGCCTGCGCTCGCTTGTGGCAACACCATAGTCCTCAAGCCCGCTGAGCAAACGCCCCTGTCTATCCTTTACTTCGCCACCCTCATCGCCAAGGCGGGCTTCCCCCCAGGTGTGGTCAACATCACCAACGGGTACGGCAGGGTGGCAGGGCAGGCTTTGGCCGGCCACCTCGACGTTGACAAAATCGCATTCACCGGATCGACGGCGACTGCAAAGCACATCACGAAGACGGCGAGCGTCAACCTGAAGAACATCACCCTGGAGACAGGCGGCAAGTCGCCACTGATCGTTTTCGCGGATGCGGATATCGAGCAGGCGGCTAAGTGGGCTCACAGTAAGGAATTCTTAGATTTCATTTCCTTCTTTTCCTAGTGGCCTTCAGAGCATAAAAGTTCCTTCCGGCCAAGATGGTGTCGAGAAGCACAAATCACGTTTAAAATGGCGACACTGACCCTGAGCGTTCTAGTCGGCATCATGAGTAACATGGGCCAGATTTGTACGGCGACGAGCCGCATTCTAGTTCACGAGAGCGTGTATGATGATTTCGTCGCGCAATTCCGTGAAACGATCAAGACTACGAGCAAAGTCGGTGACCCATTCGCGGAGGACACGTTCCAGGGCCCGCAGATTACGAAGGAGCGGTACGACGCGGTCCTCAGCTTCGTCGAGCACGGGCAGTCGGAGGGTGCCACGCTAGCCATGGGAGGGAAGCCGTGCCCGCTCGACGGCAAGGGTTACTTCATCGAGCCGACCATCTTCACCGACGTCAAGGACACGATGAAGATCTACCAGGAGGAGATCTTCGGGCCGTTCGTCGTCGTAGCGGCCTTTAAGACGGAGGACGAGGCGGTCCGCATGGCCAACAGTACCACGTACGGCCTGGGGGCGGCGCTCTTCAGCCAGAACCTGGAGCTCGCGCACCGTGCGGCGGCCCGCATCGAGGCCGGCATGGTCTGGATCAACTCGTCCAACGACTCTGATTTCAGGGTCCCCTTTGGCGGCGTCAAGCAGAGTGGGATCGGGCGCGAGCTGGGCGAGGCGGGCCTGGCGGCTTATTCGCAGACCAAGGCTATCCATGTGAATATGGGACAGAGACTATAGGGGTAGCTCGGAACCTCCAGGATGTAAATAGAGGCTGAACCGAGGGGTCGGGTCGAAGAATAGAAGCCTTGAACTCTCATCGTTGCATGTGTTAGCTGCCCTCATTTCTCACTTCTCACTTCTCACTTCTCGCCTTTGTCGACATGCAACATCTGTGTAACATTGTAAGACCTACTACTGTATGGTATGCGCCCGTGACTACGACTAGTACCAGCTAGGTAGTTCCTGTACGCTGTGTAGGTGTGCTATATGTACAGTAAGTACTTGGATAGAGCAGCAACATGGTTGGTGACCTTTTCGCCGTCGGAATCTTCAACCGAACCCGGGTCCACGTGCCAGCGTCGAGAGACCAACGAACGAACGGGTGGGCGCTGGGGGCCAGGTTACAGACGAGGTCGAGTGGGTGGGTGCTGAGATCTGCAGCTCACGTTGCATCCAGATTGCATGGTATCTTACCTGGTAGTCAGATAGATAGATACATGTACAGTAGATTACAGGCTCACGTCGTGCGACTGGATCCGAAGGGACGGGTGCAGCTGCTTACATGTACCTTGGTTTATCTCTTTTATCGACGGGGTCACTAAGTACCTAACTACTTACATACATGTATGTACATACATACCTTGGTACAGTACATAAGTATACTGCCTACCTAAGGTACTTACTATAAGTGGTATGGTATATACTCCGTACATGTAGATAGGGCCCTGATGTGGTTCCTGATATGGTGGGGTTCGTTCGTGAAACGAGCAAGGACTACTACCTACAGTATGTAGGTTGGTTATGTAAATACCTACTTACTCTCAAGATTTCCAAAAGGGAACTTGGAATAAAAAGTAAGGGAGCGAACCTGATAGATCATGTAGGTATTATATATGGTCGCATATGGTCGCAAGTATAAAACAGGCTCCACCTAACTTTAAGTAAGGTTATCATTAATGGCTTGTACTCTGCAATAAATTGAGATTGATTGGACAAGGGTGTCCTGTAATATGTATCAGTTGTCTACTCCGTATCTGCAGTGGTACCCTTCAAATTAGAAATAATGTATAAATAATAGAGGGGGGAATCCTAAAGGATTCCGGTAAAAAACATAAAAAAAATATACGATGCCAAATGTAGTAGGTAGTCTTGGTTACAAATGCGCCTGGTTCTCTTATACCCATCACGAAGATCCTAACCTACTAGGTATGTACTGTAAGTACTTACTACGTCTACCTATGATAGCTATGATAGGCAGACTCCAAATCCGGCAGGTTTCAATGGTCTAATATTTTAGTGTCTCCCCTAAGCCGCCGAGAGTGACCGCTGTGGCTGATGGCTAGCTTCGGGAGCCGATGCGGGGAAGCTCGCCCGGGCGCAGGTTAGGTTAGGGGGCAAGGGAAGGGAGGGCCACCAAGCCAAAAGACTAAGTAGGTACCTATAGTACCTACAGTAGGTAGATACATTACGCTGTTGGATGCCTAGACCTCCCAAATTCTGCTACTATAATGCTAAATAGAGTAACATCTAAACAAAATATAAAAAATGAAGCGATTAGAATAGAAACCTTGTTTCGTTTTCTTATGTTGGTTAGCAATCTTACACATTTTTTTTGGTTTTCTTTTTGGTTGTTATTATTAATGGTTGAAGTAGCAAAGTTTGGGAGGTCTGTGGTAGTATATGCGTGTGGTTTCTTGGTTGGGTGGCTCTGGGGGAGGCATGCTGACGCTGAGGCCAGCCCCTTTCATACTACTAGCTACCTACTTAGGTATACTGCATCGTAACTACATACCTTGATACCTTGGTATTAAATATATGACCAGCACTATGCCTACCAAGGCCCTCGTAGCCACATGCTTGAGCGGCTATAATTCATCCGAGACCAACTCTCTATTTGGAGTCTGACGAGCTCTGTTGGGGTGATCCCTCCCTGCACCGACGAAGCATGTTTACGCGTCGATGATCACTTCTGGATTCTACCATGCTAACCCCAAACAGCAGTAATTTAACTAATGAACTTATTTCTCCAAGATTACGGTCGACACAGCATGCCACCATATAAGTACATGAAGGTTGGCCGGCAAATGGCTGGTAAATGGCGGGAAAGGAAGGGTGAAAGAAAGACAAGGCAAGTCAAGAAACTGTCCAGACTGCAAGGGGCCTCATTATCGTGAGACAACCTCGCGTCAACAGGTCAGTCAATATACAGGGCAAGGTCGCACTCAACCAACAACTTGGAACCGTATTTCATTCATTCATTCATTCATTCATTCATTCACTCATCAATATCAATCAGCAGAGGAGCGCAAGGATTATACATAAGCGAGCCCGTAAATCCAACTCGCCCGCTCTTAGCAGGCCTAACAAGAGAGGCCAGCTGCACGAGACCCAACGCCACAATTTGCGAACTGCCTGATTGATCCAAGGGCTGCAGCAACTGCCGGAACTTATCGCTAGTATTTTGTCGCTAGCACCGAGATCGATCGTCGACAATACCGGTGCAGACTACTGTACCAGCTGCGGATACGTAACGTTGCGGTGCTACTGCAGAGACCAGGAACCGACCTCGCCGGAACCACGTCGGCACCATCCCGCCGTCTGCCAATCTTTTACGATACGCGCCCAAGCTCGCCACGCGACAGGCCGTCTGCAGCTACATAATTGACTGAGCCCATCTGCTCATTTGCCCGGTTCCGTGTGTCGGCCTAGACTCGTGCCCCAGTCGACATCGACCAGCACGTCTTTCACTGGAGCGGATTAATTAACTTATATCCCTTCAATTAAATCGTCGTGGTTTACTGAACGAGCCTCATTTGCATCGTACTTGACGGCTTTTGTTCATTGGCTTTCCCTCGCTTATCTTGATGTCGTAGAATCCCTCTCGGGAAACGAACTATCATCATGGTGCTGTCAAATTGCCGTGGCATCTTCAGCATGCTGCTCTCGCTTTGGCTTCTTGCCTCGACACCTGTGCTAGCCATATGGCCCGCTCCATCTTCCATAAACACCGGAGACTCAACACTATGGATTGGACCTACCCTTTCTGTTAGCTATAATGGAAAACCTGTATGTTTGGCTCTCCTGCAGCAGAGACTCCTATCCTCGTTGGTGAATACCAGTTGCTGACCATGTTCTATCGTCAACCAGCTTCCTTGGATCTACGGTTATGAGCCGAAGGGCCCTAAGTTTTCCAGCAGTGAGATTATCAAGGGCGGCGTGGGCCGGGCTATGACGAACATTGTGCATAAAAACTTCGTACCATGGATGCTGTACAACCGCATGGAGCTCGAGCAGACTGAGCCAAGTCTTTCAAAGCCTAAGACCTACATCACTCATCTCGACATTGTCCAGACAAAGACCGATACTTCCAAGACGTTCAAGCCTCTAGCCGGTGACGTTGACGAGTCGTATAGCTTAAGCGTGGACAAAAATGGAAAGACCTCCATTAAGGCTGTCTCTTCGACAGGTGTTCTCCGGGCGCTAGAGTCGTTTTCTCAGCTATTCTTCCAGCACTCAAAAGGTCCCTTCTTCTACACCAAGTCAGCCCCGGTCAGTATCACCGACAAGCCCGAGTATGATCACCGTGGTGTTTTATTCGATGTCTCGCGAAGCTTCTTCCCCATGGACTCTATCTTGCGCACCATCGACGCCCTGGCTTACAACAAGATGAACCGTATCCACATCCACGCTACTGACTCCCAGTCCTGGCCATTGGAAATCCCGGCCATACCAGAGCTTCACCAAAAAGGCGCATACGCCCAAGGCAAGACATACAGCCCGAGTGACTTGGCTACGATTCAACAGTATGCGATCAATCGTGGAATTGAGCCCATCATCGAGATCGATACTCCTGGTCACTTTGGAATTGTTGCTCTCTCACACCCGAATATTGTCGCTGGCTGGGAGTCGACGCCTTGGACCTCCTACTGCGCTGAACCTCCTTGCGGCCAGATTCGGCTCAAAGAACCCAGCGTTGACCCCTTCCTAGACAAGCTGATGAATGATATCTTGCCACGAGTTAGCCCATACAGCGCGTATTTCCATACTGGTGGTGATGAGGTCAACTTTAACATGTACAAACTCGACCCCACTGTGGCAACCAACGATTCCGCCGTTATTGTGCCACTTTTGCAAAAGTTCATTGACAAGCACCACGCGCGAGTACGAAAGGCGGGTCTCGTCCCGATGGTGTGGGAAGAGATTCCCGCGAGCTACAACGTCACAGTCGGGAAGGATGTCCTCATCCAGTCGTGGCTTGGAGACGAGGCCATTGCCGCGCTCACCGCCCAGGGCCACAAGGTCATCAGCAGCAACTACAACTTTTGGGTAAGCCCTGAATCGAGATATGAATTGGGGAATATAGCAGGCTGACAAATCCTAGTACCTTGACTGCGGCCGTGGCCAGTGGCTCAACTTCGCCGGGGCCGACCTCGCGACCTACTACCCCTTCCCAGACTGGTGCTCCCCTTACAAGAATTGGCGCTTGGTCTATTCGTACGACCCCCGTGCCAACTTAACAGCCGCGCAGGCTAAGCTCGTCGTCGGTGGCGAGCTTGCCGCTTGGAGCGAGTCCATTGACGATGCCACCATCGACGACATCCTATGGCCGCGTGCTAGCGCCGCGGGTGAGGTTCTCTGGTCCGCGGCCAAGGGTCGCTCGCAGATCGAGGCGGCCCCGCGTCTGGCCGAGTTCCGTGAGCGTCTGATTTCGAGAGGCATCAAGTCTGGTACCGTGCACATGCCTTTCTGTACACAGGGACAGAATGCAACTGCCTGCAAGTACTTGTAGGTGATATCAAGAGGATTTAAGCAGATACTAAGACGTCACCTCTAGACCCGTAAAGGGTAAGATAATAGAGCATAGTGTAGTATGTTCCAATTGAGTAATAATTTTTTTTCAAGTTAATTCCAGCCTCCAAACTGTGCATGAACCCTGCTTGACATTATACTATTTTTTTAACTAGATACCTATCTATACTACTAACGTCAGGTACCCAATCTACTATCTACCTATGCTAGTATAGATTTTTGGTAGTGGGGGATGTCCTCTAGGGTAGGTGTGTCGTGGTCCTCTCTATGGTACCCGGTAAAACCCTCTTAGCTAGATGCATATTAAGAGTGTTGACGAAGATATCTATGTTAATGACCTAGACTGATTTTACGCATGTGTCACGGTGCTCAGATGTGTGCATGTGAGTGTACAGTCTCAGAATTCCAGACGGTTTGTTGGCTCTTACCCCTCAACAATGGACTGAAGTGCTCAATCACGAGGAAACCTTACCCTCCCCAGTCAAATTACCAAGATATGTATACGCTCATGGACGGAAAATCATCTGTAAGCGACATAACGTGAACAAATCACAGTCAAGTTAACCCATTCTACCACACGGCGCTATGATTTCATGGCAACACCCCGCATCATACATCATGGTTCACCTCGGTACAACCCGACTTGGGATAAGTTCAATCACATAACTGAGGCGACTTGCAGATCAACAATACGAATCGCTTTCCTTGTCCGTCATAGTTCTTCGGTGATCAGCCTACCCCCCTTCAGCGATTCGCTCGGTTTCGTTTATGTATCCTTGTCACTATCATCAACCGACCTTTATACCGTCTCTTAAAACACATGGAACTACCTATACAGATGAGGTCGGACTCTCGGTGAGCCGTGGTTTACACCTGTAGGTGAAGACTATTATTCCTGTGCAAATCTTCCTGTACGTATGTAGTATACACGTTATTCCCTTTCTCTCTCTCTCTCTCTCTCTCGCATAACTGTAGGATAACATGGCGTCATGATGGGTAAGCAACGGAAATATCAGGACGATGGCATGTACAACATCTACTCCGCTAGCATGTTGATTAAGTCTGCGATGAGTATACCAAACGAGGCAAAGCGCCAAAGAGTCCCCCCCCCCGGGGCCATTTCGAGCAGAGCGAACCTTATGGGTCTTAGCTTCCGAGCAGGGAGGGTTCACCGAGTCTTAGTCTGATATTCAACCCCGTCGCGGGTGCCCATTAGCGCAGAGCGGGTCACCTTTGATGGACACGATACATGTGAATCCCAGATTATATATCAAGAATGGCTTACAATATCGCACTGGACCCCATGTCGCTGTTTTATCGTCCCGAGTATACTGTTCACAAAATAGGCGAAATTTCTAAAGTACGAGCGAATCTTTTCGCCGTGGTTTGGTTTTCCTTGATAGACTGAACCCGGCTCTCAGAGTTGATTAGAACCGTCGGGCCCGTGCAACTGGGATACTAACTTCATACTTGTTACCACATTGCCTGGGCACTTTTTACCCCAGGTAAGTAGCTTGAAGCGCCACTTGGGCGGGGTTTATACCTTGGGTGTGTGGTCTTTGTACCCGTTGAATAAAGAAAGACAGACGGCGTGGGCGTATGTATATGTCAGCAGTATTGGAAACCACGTCTACAACAACCAAGCGAGCCGCCGGATAACAAACACGCTTTTTACTTCTCGACATTGCAAACTCGGTGCTATCTGTATAGCTTCAGTCTCGACAGCTTGATCGGACTTATATGTTCAGACCCCTGACACTATCCGGGATATCTTCAATATGGGTTTAGTCGGGCAAGCACTGGAACGTGCTTCCACCCAGTCCATCCTCCTAACTTTGACCGTGCTCTTCGCGCTATGGAGGGTCTATTTGAAGATCGATGAGTCGGTTAGACTCCAAAGACTGGGGGCCCGGGCCCCTAGAATTGCAAGCAGACTTCCGTTCGGTAAGTAGGAAAGCAAGAGACATACACATTCTCTCACCTCATGTGAAAAGCACGAGTGTATTTAACCAGACGTCCAGGCGTTGATATCATAACGTCCCAAGTCGGGGCTACCATGAAGCACAAGAATCTAGAATCGTTCTTAGAACTTATGAAGCCTTCGCCCAACTTCAACGTGGAAGGCCGGATGCTGGGACGCCGCATCATCTTCACGGCGGACCCCGAGAATATCAAGGCCATCTTAGCCACACAATTCGCTGACTACGGCAAAGGCGAGCCCTTCCATCGCGAATGGAAGGAGTTCTTGGGCGACAGCATCTTCGTCACGGATGGCGCGGTCTGGCACGACAGTAGACAGCTACTCCGGCCTCAGTTTTCGAGAGAGCGCATCAGCGACTTGCACACCTTTGAGGCTCACCTCAAGACCCTCTTCAAGGCGATCGCGAACGGCGGGGCTCTCAATGGGCCTCAGCAACACGTCGATATCGAGGCTGGGAATGGTAGACCACTAGAAATTAGCGATTTGTTCTATCGATATACCTTGGATGTATCGACAAGTTTCCTGCTCGGCAAAGACGTGCAATCGCTTACGTGAGTTACCACCCCATTGGCACCCCCTTGCATGATGCATACTGTAACCGTGACGGCAGGCGACAGCTAACAGCAACCCCGCAGAAACCCCCGAGAGGTATTTGCCGAAGCCTTTAATGAGGTGCAGCGCATTCAGAGTATCAAGGCTCGGGCCGGGCCACTGCGGTTTCTCGTACCCCAGTACATATTCCTGAGTTTTTAGTTCTCTTTTGGCAAGAATTCTACTCCCGCATGCTCTCCAGCCCCTAACGAGTGGGCCAAATGTTTACTTTAAGCGGCAATTACTAACCCCTGAGTTCTTGTAGTCGGTCGTTCCGTCGCGGTTTAAAGGTCGTCAATCAACTCTGCGACGTCTATATCGACCAGGTGCTACGGTTAAGCCAGGAGGAATTAGCGACTAAGACCAAGTCGGATCATGACTACACCTTCCTGCACGAGCTGGCGCAGTTCACACGCGACCGCAAGGTGCTCCGTGATCAGCTGGTAGCAGTTTTGTTGGCTGGCCGCGATACCACGGCTGCGACGCTCTCTTGGACGCTGTACGAACTGGGACGTCACCCGAAGGTCGTGCGCAAGCTGCGTGATGAGATCATCAACACAGTCGGCCTCGACCGCACACCCACGTACGAAGACCTCAAGAGCATGAGGTATCTCCAGTACGTCGTCAACGAGACGTTGCGCCTGTATCCAGTCGTGCCATACAATGTGCGGCTGGCACTCAAAGACACGACACTGCCGCGGGGCGGCGGACCCGACGGTACGGAGCGCATCGCCATCCTCAAGGACACGCCCATCGCCTACTCGGTGCTGGTGATGCAGCGGCGCGAGGACATGTACCCGCCCGTCTCGGAGAAGTTCCCCTCCCACCTGGAATACTGTCCCGACCGCTGGTACACCTGGCAGCCTCGGCCCTGGCAGTACATCCCGTTCAACGGCGGCCCGCGCATCTGCATCGGGCAACAGTTTGCCCTCACCGAGATAACGTACGTGCTCACGCGTATGTTCCAGCGCTTCGAGCGCGTCGAGAGTTTCATGGACGAGATCGACGGCGGAAAGCCGACGCTCAAGTCGGAGATTGTCATTCAACCCGGCGACGGCGTCAAGGTGGCGCTGTGGGAGACTAAGAAATTTTAAACATATGGGTCGGGTGGTGATGGTCGCATATGTATTGCAGGATATAGGACACTTGGTGTTGGGTGTATCGTATATATAAGTAATATCCTATTTATGAGAATTTGACAACTTCCTACCTACGCATTCGGGAAGAACAATATGATGATGATAAGTGAGAGTTACCTAGGTCAGAGCGGGTAAATAGCCTAAGTATCCTTCCTACCTCTAGGCACGCATAAGATCCTACGCCGTACCGTATACCTAGGTTGTAGGTCGGTAACGGTGGTGGTGATATACCGATGGTAAGGTAAGAGGTGGGAGAAGTATTATTGACCCGAGTATCCTTTGTCTATTCTAGACTTTAATGTAAAGATTTTGTATAGACTTCCAATGTAATGAATGTCCTTGTATAGGTAGACAACGGGCATCATCCTGAAAAGCTTGGTCTCTGCATTGTTAAGGCTACCGGCCTTGAAAGGCTGGTGCGGGTGAACAAGTGAACAAGGATCGTGTGGGAAAGAAAGAGTACTTTGAAATGCGCCCACACTTTGCTACATTGGGTCGAGACTAATCTGAATATGGGTCTAGTGCTTGCTTATGTCACGGTAGCGGCTGACAAACGTGGCGCTGGTGGCTGGGCCTGGCGGCTACGGCTGCTTTGCGGCGACACAATGGAGATTAGTCTGCAAGGTTCAAGACGTACCGCAAGGATTCTTTAACTTCTACCCTTTGCCCGCTCGTCATTCTCTACCATCCTTATAACCATACCACAACAACCCGCGCCTCCAACGACCTGCGAAAACATCTTCTCAGCACCGGGCCACCTAGACACCATCTATATTACCACGTCGATCTTTTCACCATCTTTTGCCATAGTCATCGCGCGCGTCGTCACGACGTCGCCACTCCAATCCCGCCCAGCCCTCCCACACGGCGCGACCACACGCCCCTCCAATCACCGTCGCGCTCCGCCATTCTCCCTCGGCTTTTCTCTTGCTCGCCATCTTCTCTGTCCACCATCTTGATTTAGGTCGCTCGTTCAAGTCCTCTTAGCAATATGTCGATCGAGATCACTCTCAACACGCCCCTGGCGGATGCCCTTAATGGCGTCATCCAGCCAAAACTAATGGAAGTTGGCTGGGCGCAGTCAAACGACGATGCCGCCCTGTCTGAATACATTATCCTCATGCTCGTCAACGGCAAGACGCAAGAGCAGATTGCGGCGGAACTTGCCGGCGATCTCCTCAATCTCGGACCCGATGACCCAGCCGCTCGGGACTTCACACACTGGCTTTTCGAGCAGATCAACAATCTGCAGTCACAACTCAACGGCGGTGCCGCGCAGACGGGTAGCGCAATGGAAAGTGTGTTCCAGGGAGATGCAGTCCCGATGGAGCAAGATACAGAGATGAGTACATCAACAGATAGCCCAGAACTCAACGCGTATGTTGTGACATCTCCGTTTTTCTATCAAGTGCTAACAAAGAAACAGGCCTACTGGACCGAAGTCTATGCGAAATGGCAATATGAGGGGTGGCCGTGAGAAGAGGTTATTTGGGCAGATGGCGAAAGCGATGGATCGTAGCCACGACTCTGTATTACATCGTGTTCGAGGAAACGGTAACGAGCGAATCAATGCGCACAACCGTGGGCCCCCGGCCGGACCTAGGGGCGGACGCGGCAACCGCATGATGAACAACCGCACTGCCGGCATTACTGCAGGATTAAACCAGATGGCCGGCGCTATGCCAGGCATGCCTGGTCCACCAGGTATGAATGGCATGAACGATATGAGCTGGATGATGCAGGGTGGGGGTCAGCAAGAACAAATCTTCCATTTACTCCAGCAGCAGAATCAGATGATGGCCCAGCTGCAACAGCAGCTTGCTCAACAGAGCCAGGGCGGCAATGGCCGCCATGGAAAGTCTCTGTTTGACCGGGTTCAGAATCCACGGGGTGGTAGGAGAGGAGGACAACACGTGAACAGCCATAGGCCGCAGCAGAACGGCTCACCTAAGCCAACTGATGGCAGTGTTGGGGGCGAAGATGTTGACATGTCCCAGGCCAGGCCCGAGCCACCGAATCCAGAGGCGACAATCTGCAAATTCAACCTGGCCTGCACAAACAAGGACTGCAAGTTTGCGCACCAGTCCCCAGCTGCCCCTCCCAACACTACTATAGATGTCACCGACGTCTGCTCATTTGCTGCGGCTTGCAAGAACTGGAAGTGTGTGGGTCGCCATCCGTCACCGGCTACGAAGCGTGCCCATCAGAATGAGCAGGAATGCAAATTCTACCCCAACTGCACCAACCCCCACTGTCCTTTTAAGCACCCAGACATGCCCCCTTGCCGCAACGGCGGTGACTGCAATGTGGAGGGATGCAAATTCACGCACATACAGACCATGTGCAAGTTCAAGCCCTGCAAGAACCGGTACTGCCCTTTTAAGCACGAGGAGGGCCAGCGTGGCACGTTCCCGGACAAAGTCTGGACGGCGGACGGAACGCAGAGTCATGTGAGCGAGAGGCACTTTGTTGATCAAAACGGGCCGGAGGAATTCATCATACCCGGAGCGGAAGAGGATGCAGCACAAGACGCGGCAGCTATGGATGCAGGCATACAGTAAAGTACAAGCGTTATGCCATGGGCAGTTGTGTGAAGACAACATGAATGGGTGGTGCTACCGAGAAGGCGAGATATCATTTACACAACATGGAGGTTCATCATGTCAAAGGTGGCTTACATTGTATATTATGAGAGGGTTCGGGTTGCCAGCTAGCCAGCAGGGCAACGCTGGGATGTGGCGTTTTGGGGATTGAATTTTTTTGTACGTGATAGTCAGGAGTTAGATGGTGATAAGGAAAACTATCGGGACCTCAGCATACAATATACCCAATGCGATTTTTGTGATGTGTCAAATCAATCAGAGCTCAATTCTTGAAAGCACAATTGCCCTGTGAATGTTCGAAGCAGATTCTTGAGAGCGAGGCAGATCGAAATACCTCATGGTGGGCGACCTTACATACCTACCTTAGGTACCTAGGTACTGTATGTACGTTAGGCTAACTGATCTGAGCAAGCTAGGTACCTACCTATAGCTACCTACATGTACCTTAGGTAGGTAATCTTGAAGCTACAGTACCTGTGTTCAGTAACCACGGCGCTGTAATATGGTCTACCAACTGTACTGTACTTAGGTACCTATAGCACACCTGCCCGTACCTCCTCAGTCCTCATGCACCCAAGGTACCTGCCAAGATCCTATGATCCCCATTATAGAGAACTATATCGAACGATCACCACATCGCTTTTCCCACGCCACTTACTTAGTTTAGACCTGCCCACTCGGTCGCCGCGTGCTTCTGACGAACTTACCTTCCTCAACCTAAAAGTCGCGATATGTCAGTCTAGAGTTCTGCTGTTGCGCACGTGCAATGACTTTCCGACGCACGGAAGATGTCTTCATAAATCTTCTGAGGTCTGCCTATCACAATGGCCGGCATCCCGCCCTCTGGTCGACAGCACGCCGTTCTGGCTTCCTCCCCACACCTGGCTCCCCGGTACGATGCCTCAGCACCCTACCCCATTCAGAGACCTGCCGTCGGTCGTCGAACGGGCATAGGAAGCTGTGTGGAAGCTCCAATGTTGTCTTGAAAATTCGGAAACAACCGTATGCGACCGGCACGAGCCAACGCGAGATCGCCGTCCTCGGAGCTGGAATCACGGGCTTAACGGCGGCTCATTACCTGGCGCGCCATGCCGAGGAGGCTCACATAACCATCTACGAGGCCAGTGACAGGCCGGGAGGGTGGATCAAAGCAGATCGTGTCGAGGTCGAGGGCGATGAGGGACGCCAGGGCCATGTCCTGCTCCAGAACGGTCCGCGGATGCTTCGGTCCGGCAGCTCGTCGACCAAATTTGACGACCTTGTGCTATACGATGTGGTAAGTCGAGCTTATTTCGATTGCTTCACCAAGCGAGAGAAGGGGCGATAGTGTTGCTAACCACCTTCATATCCGACTTCTAGCTTGCGAACCTGAACATGGGTGACAAGATCCGACATCCACAGGCTGTTTCAGAGAATCGATATCTATACTACCCAGATCATCTTGTAAAAATGCCGTCTGCGGAGCTAAGTATAGACAATCTCATCAGCATAGTTCAAAGCTACTTCACAGAGCCCATATGGTCTGGAGGCCTTCAGGCTCTATTCAATGGCTGGGTTAGCCACAAAAAGAGCCTAGACCCGTTGCGCCGTGAGAGCATCTTCAACGAATCTCCGGAGGACGAGTCGGTAGCGCAGTTCCTAACGCGGATCCTCAAAGATGACAGGATCGTCAAGAACATAGTGTCTGGCATAATGCATGGTATATATGGAGGCGACATCAACAAACTGAGTGCTAAGCACACCATCTTAGATGGTCAGTGGTATCGCTTCAAAACCCCCCTTCCTCCGAGCACAGGTTGGTTTTGGCTCGACAGAAGAGAGCTTTATCTGATGTTTGAGATGTTGAGCGGGCCGAATAGGCTCAAGATCATTGAGTTAGCGGAGAGCGCCATTGACTGGAAGTTGCTGGCTTTTGAGGATGGTCTTCTGTCGTTGGTGAATGGCTTAGTGGAGGATCTCAAGAAGAGAAGCAATGTTACTTTCAAATATAGCGAACCTGTCACGTCGTTGAGGTACAAAGACGGGAAGGTTTTGGTAAGCATTTCGCTGTGAAATTCACCACAAGTTCGGGATTATCGAGACTAACTGTATCGGTAGCTAACAACACCGAAAGCAAAGCAACCTGCGAAGTACGACCATGTTATATGTACATTATTCTCCAAACAACTTGCTAGGATCACCGCGCCGCGGAACTCGTTGCCCTCACTTGCAGAGACGCACGCTGTAACCATCATGGTTGTAAACTTGTGGTACCCGAACCCCAATCTCCTAGCCGAGGGTGGTTTTGGATACCTCATACCGTCATCTACCCCAGATAATCATGAAGGCGCCCTCGGCGTGCTTTTTGATTCCGATCTACGAACCGACGATAGCGAGATGCCCGGCACCAAACTCACCGTCATGCTTGGCGGGCATCATTGGGATGGTTGGGAGCATTTCCCATCTGAAGAGTTGGGGATTACTATGGCGAAGGAGGTCGTGCGACGCCAGCTCGGTATCAGTGAGACCGAGAAAGTAGTCGCAGGCGCACATTTGTGCCGCGATTGTCTGCCGCAGCACTTTGTGGGCCATCGTAAGCGCATGGGGGCGGCTCACTACGAGCTCATGTCGACATTTCAGGGCCATCTTACCGTTGCAGGGCCCAGCTACACCACAGTCGGTGTGGTGCCCGCGATGCGTGCGGGCTTCGACGCAGGCATGCGTGTTGCCCGTGGTCGTCCGCAACCTTGGTTCCGCCTGCCTGCGAGTTCGGAGGCGAAGAACGCACCCATGGAATTTGATTATTGGGCTTGGGAGCAATTCCCCTCCAAGGGAGAGGTTGCCGATATGGTTGGCAGCTCCGGGCTCGAACACTTTACGGAAAGCGAGTGGACTAATCTCATGCCCTTCTTCCGCTCAAGCATGTTCTTCCGTAAATTCACTGGCGAATCCTATCGCTTCCGTGACGTAGGCCAGAGAATCTTCAAGAACGCGCCATTCACAGTTAACGGAAGGCCCGTACGCGTCTATAAGGGGTAGCGGTTAGAGAGACTGAGGCTTCTTAATAGGAAGAGGGGTGTTAGACTTAATGCCCCAACTAGGATGTATATTGTATATATTTCCTTCGGCGTTACATGATATATGTTGTGAATCAGTAGTATATACGGAGGGGCGGTTAGTGCGTATGGAGGGATTCTGGGATTCTTTACCAAAAATATAGCAGTAGACAGGCGACGGAAAGTATTAGAGAGACAATAGACGGCACAGGAAAGGTCTTGAAGCTTTGCTCCCTGATGTAGAGCTAGTGGTGTGTTATTCATATCCAAGTATACCTAATAAACTTCCTCAGGTGGAGACTCACGAGAGAGGGGTATTGACGCTTAGGGATACGCACTTATATTCTTAACCAGCCCATATGTATTAGTCTAGGTACTTATGAATGTTCTCAGCGTGTCCCGTTTCGTAGCTACCGACCCTAAAATTGAGTCGCTAGTAAAAGTAAATCGGTAAGGCTTCTACCATCCATCCTGCTCTTCGAAGAGGAAGAAGAACAAAACACTGTTTTACGACGCTCCTATCTACGAGGAAACCCCTTACACGAGTTCTAGTGATAGGCAGCCGAGCGAGTCAATAACAAACACCACATGATGGAACATACAGCACATCGCAATCATACCAACTTAGACCGCTGTGTATCGGTTTTTCTCTTTTGGAACCCAACCCAAGCTAACCGGCGAATGGGTTGTCGATGTAAAATACAATAAACGCATTATGTAGGGAGTAGGTACCTATTGGACACCGTGTATATATATACCCTGTGAACTTAAACCCCCATTCATTCCCTGATTGCCTGTTGTAAGACGAACGAAGAAACACCACAACCCAAACGCCGCTGGTTCTATAATCTACCTACTGAAATACCCCAACTGACTGATCCTAGTCCTAATGCAAGCATGTGTATGCCTATGCGTGTATAGTATAGCATGGTACATGTGTATGAAAATTTTCATGATAACGATTTTCTTTTTCGAAAACAGACACCTCACCCATGCTGGTTGTTATCCAACTTGAAATAACTAAGTATCGTCTAAACGATGTTATAGACCCTCTTGGCGATCCAGAAGCAAGTCAGGCCGAAGCAAATCAGCCCGGCCGTGATGCCGAAGAACCAGGTTAGGTCGCCCTCGTAGTCTTGCCCGGGTACCCAGACATTCATGCCCCAGAGGCCGGTGATGATGTTCATGGGGAGGACGATGGTGCCGAGGACCGTCAACTTACCGAGGACGTCAGCCGTCTGCTCCGCACGCTCGTTCATGCGGATGTTGATCTGGGCAATGTAGTTTGCGTGGCAGCGCGCCAGGATCCTGTTACAAAGTATTAGTCTGGTTCGTCATACAACCCCTGTTCGCTCCTGGTGGGAGAGGACTTACATTTCGTAGTGGCTTAGATTGGCCGTCATGGTCACTATATGATCCTGGATGTCGCCTAGATACAGACCGATGTCTGATCGCGGTGCCACCTCCCAGTGCTCGTTACATCTCTTGGCAAACCCCTTGATGACATCGGCTTTGTTCCCCAGGAGCCGATAGAGAGTCATGACTTTCTTTCTGCAGTCGCCAACACGGCGCAGCATGTCCCCGCCCGTGTCTACATTTCCATCTGACATTGTGGCCTTCTCTTGAGCACTGTTTCGTCTCTGTTTTGTTGACGATGAGTCCGGGTCGGTGGATGAGTGGAGCTCCAGGATCTTGTCGTCGATGTCATCGACCTCGTCCTCGATACTCTGGATGAGAGGAAGGTAGACATCCGTAATGTCGTCAATGATTGCATAGCTAATCCAGTCGGAGCTGAGCATCATGAAATCCTTGAGCTGCCGTATCCTGCGACGCACATTGGCTGGGTGTGGGGTTTGGCTGAAATGGAAGGAGAGAACACCTTCGCGGAATACCACGACATACATGTTGACCGGTTCCAGGTGGTTCTCCGAGTCGGCGTCTTGGTCGAAGGAGCGATAGTTCACAAAGTAGTAATGTCGGAAGAGCTCAACCTTCTCACGTTGTTCCTGGAGCATGATATCTTCTGACGTGAGAGGATGTATGCCAAAAGCCTTGGCAAGAGTTTTCATTTCTCCGTCTGTTGGACTGAGAACATCGAGCCACCAGACTGGCCGTTCGCCGTATCGCGGTTGCTTGTCCCTATGTGGAGAAGAGGACTTCATGCCGGCGAGAGGCGATTTCATCCGCTTTGGTGTAGACCCTTCAGAAGTATGTCTCGAAGGGGATGCAGAGGTTGCTGCTCTCTCCTTAAATGTGAGGTTTGGATCTAACTGGGGCTCCGGGATAATAGTCGTTGCTAAAGAGGGCTGTCTTGTTGGCGCTTTAGAGGGCAGTTCGCCGCCCCTGCTTGCACTCATCACCTCTCCGAGAAGCTCGTCATCTTCGTCGGATGACGAATCGGATAGCAGTGGAGGATCTGGAATAAACAGTTCTCTGAAGCTAGCATCCGGTTGAACAAGTTCCGAGATGGTCTGACTGTGGATAGTGCTCTGAAGCTCCTCATTGAAATAGGTAAACCGGTAAGGCGCATCCTCCTCGATTTGGAACCAGCCCTTGTGGTGGACAGGGCGCAATCGCCCATTGACCAGCTGCGGTTCCGTGATTTTCTTCATACGCCTGACCTCGCTCTTGCCCTCCTGCTCAAGGAGTGACCAGTCCTCTAGGATGGCCAGGTCGGGCCACTTGTTCTGACGCCGCCGCCGAGTCCGCATGCTCGCCTTGTCTCGGGCTTGCTGCAGGTCATCATCTGCCACTTCAGACATCCCTTCCTGCGGGAAACAGACGTCATCGGATGCCTGGAGTGTTATAGTCTGCATCCTCTCAAATGACGATGGTTGGAGAGGATCAAGGTCTTCCCCAGGTTACGCTGTGGGGGGGGCGATCGATCTAGGGTAAGGCTATCTCGCATCATAGCGTCCCCGAAGTGATATCAACACGATCCCTGGGTCCCAAAGGGGGCGAGCCAGGCATCGAAGGAGGATAGTTTATATTGTGCCTGTCGCCAGGTGTTAGAAGGACTGTGCGCGGCCGGTTACTCGACCTGCTAGAACCACGGCTGGGATTTCCCTCGCGCAGGCCATAACTTCGAGGTGACCCAGGATCTTGCCTAGCCGCGCTTGCTAACAAGGGCGTATTCTCGTTCTCGTCGCCATCCTGATCGGCTTGTCTAGAAGACATAGTGCGGAGGCGGGCAACATGGGGTTGCGATACTGAAAAGGATGTTGCCAGTGCAGAAGGACGTCGTGGCCGGGGGTATTGGGCGTCCCTGGGCTCAGCGTCAGTTCCTGGAAGAGAGAATATTCCCATTCCCAACACAAGGGAGTTCACTATACCTATGATCTAGGAGAACCTGGCTATCTAGGCTCGTATTGCTGAGATTTCTTCCTTGGGCGAAGAGTGTGCCTCGATTCGTTGCATCATTGGAAGTCGAAACGTCTGGGAAATCGTCGGGAGGGATAGCGAAGGATTTCCGCCTGGGGTGCTTGTGTTTCCGACCTGCTCGGTGTTTCTTTTTCGGCGTCTGGTTGCCTGACTTGGGAGTAGTTAATGATGCCGGGGACACGCGTGAGGTGGAATCGAGGACGGAATATGGATTGGTAGCCATGATTACTTCGAGGCGGCTGGGATGACTAAAGGGCCAGCGTCGGGACCAGGCTATCTAACAATAGCAAAGCGAAAGCGCGGCAGTAGACAGAATCATGGCCTCGAAGTGGAGTGCGCTGCGTGCGTGTTGTCACTGTCACTGCCGCTGCCGCTGCCGCTGCCGCTGCCGTTGCCGTTGCCGTTGCCGTTGCCAACTGGGTGGTGATGTGTCTGCTGACGATTGTAAATGCGGTGCTGGGTGTGCTGGATATGCGACAATGCTTGCGATATTAGATGGTGATAAACAATAAGTTGGCGCCCAAAGAGAGGGAAGGGAAAGAGAAAACAACCGGATGCGACTATCACATGGTTGGACTACGAGAGTCAACAATGCGGATAGAGTTTTGTAATACTTGGTTTAGTGTAGGTGGAATGGTAGCTAAGGTCTCTCAGAGGACCCGGCCCCCGCTGTAAGACACCGACCTCGTGTAGATAGCTCACACGTGTGACGTCGTGGTCGCATCAGCTACCAACATACCCCGGACTGATTGACAGGGGCTATAGGCTGCCGCACCGCCTACTGTACCTTAGGGGTGGTAGGTATGGGGGGCTCGGCATACATGATGTACACACTTACACATATGCAAGAGGTTCCCGCCAGAATGTACTGTATACAGCACCTACATGTATGTTTTTCTATCACATTTACGCGAGGCGAACATAGCATACAGTATGTCCCACCCGGTACCCATATCATCGCTTTTGAGGTATTCCAAATTTCCATCCGAGGTAGCGATTAATTTTTTTTTTTGACTCCCGCAACGATAGGTATAAACAAAGGTGAGCCTGGTGTAGCCTGATCGAAATACATCGGTTTCACACACCGCGTGTTTTACCGTAAAGGCTTCCAGACCCTCCAAGAGGGATAAATCCCGACATCTGCCTTGTGTAGCCCTACGGCAACATGATTATTGACCTTGCACCCTTTCCTTCCGCAGGCCTATCGCGCATATAATTTTGTTTATGCCCCGCCGAGCCTAGCCTAATTCCTGTAACGCCAATCCCATTCTCGACAGCGAAGCCCAACTTGTCCGACACATAAAACGAGGTTGACTATAGTCATAACTCAAGAGGCTGAGCATGAGTAAGCTGTATACCTTAACGTTATTGTGAATGCACGTCTACGGGCAACGCGACCAGGGAACTCCAGAACCAGGACGGTATGTCGTGGAGCGTCGAACCCATACCATGCGGATTCATCATATTTATTTCTCAAACCCGTCGCTGTAATCTGGATAAATCATTGCATCCTACAATACTTGTCCTGTCAGTTTCATCGCCGTTGTGCCATAAAACTAGCCCGGAGAGCAAGAATTTGCTGCCGTTCGGCTTCGGGCAATTGGTCGATGGTCTCTTGCGGCAAGTTCATAACTGCTTGCATGAGAGCGTCTGGATCTTGCTGAACTGCTGGGGGGTTAGCCGCCGGTGGCGCATAGCCAGCCTGAGCAGGTGGCGCAGCGGGTGGTGCGTAGGCTGTGGGAACCGGCGGCGTCGAAGTCGCTGGAACTGTGTAGCTAGGGACAGCCGGGGGATAGATTGGGGTTGGCTGAGCAACCGGAGGCGCCGAGGCACTGGTATCCAAAACCGACTGGATGGCTTCATGTGAAACTAGTCCCATTAAGAGCAGAGCCTGGAAGATAGCGTAAGAAAGTTGCGGCGCTTGTGTGAGCAGCTCTGTAGCGCGGGCCGGGTCTGTAGTCGCTAGGGATTTCATCTGCGATAGAATGTCGAGGAGTTGGGAGGGAGGAAGGGTGTTGAGGGTCCGCGAGATAGCATCGGTGGCAGTCATGCCCGGCGGAAGCTCTTTTCCTGGTGGTAGCGGTGGCAGAGACCCCGCAGGTTGCGCTTGGGTTGTTGAATGCGAAGCTCCGTTGGTGTTCTGACCATAATTAGTGGGTGCATTGGCACCATCGTCTCCGTCAACACGGCCCTCTGTGCTATAGTCGACGCGGAGTTTGCGACCCATGATCTCGTAGTCGTTCAAATTCCGCACTGCTGAAGCAGCAGAGTCTGGTCAGGCACCGTGGTTAGTAGACAGCCGACGGCGCTGACGTGTGATTGAACTAGGCCCGACAACATACCAGCGTCTGGATATTCGGCGAACCCAAATCCTTTGGGACGTCCCGTCTCGCGATCATAGACCAGGCGGAAGTTAAGGACCTTTCCGGCAGTACTAAATATGTCGCTAATTTGCTCTTCGGAGAGGCCTGCAAGCAAATGTCAGTCACATGCATCCTTACAGGCACAGAAAGTATTTAAAGTACCATAGGGAATATTCCCGACGAAAACGACCCGCGACGGTGGCTTCGTGGACATGATGGGCAACAGATGGTGCTCGGGTGCACCAAACCGTAGGGAGGAGAAGGGCGGAGCACCGCGCTACGCTGGCGGTGAGGTGATGTGGGAGAACTCGATAGAGACAAAGAATGCGACGAAGCGCGTCATCAGCTATGTAGAGCGAAGATAATATGAGATGATGCAGGTATAACCGTCACGGTAAGGGATGTGTACGATGTGAACTTGCTATCCATCTAGACTATCTAGGTAGATTAGGTAGTCTAAAGATTTACTGCCTCCAGCAGGTACCTACGGCAGGCTAACTTACCATGTAAGTGGATACCTACCTCCTCCGGCCATGATACATGATACCTACATGTATGTAGGGTACCTTCCGCTAGTATCTACCTACCTACTGTAAGTACTTTTACCGAGCATTTCGGGCCGATTCAATGCCGGTTGTGGGTAGGTGTATATGGTTGAGTGCTAAATCGTAATATAAGTCTTCTCAATACTGTTTATGTTTAGTAATTCCCTCCATCGACAGACAGCATCAGAACACCCTTTGAAGTTGTCTTTGAGCCCTAAACGAGGTACATTTCAGCCAAGGTAGGTACTCATGCGCTGTTCTAGGTTAGATCAGCTGGGGCGGAGGGAGGTGGGTCTCTGCACAGACTGATTCCCCCAGAGGATTTGAGCCAATAGGAAAGGGCTGTGGAGCAATAGCTGAGGCTACCAGAAAAATAGAATCACCACTACGATTGGAGCTGGCTTTTGGAGAAGAAGCTCCTCTTCTGACACTGCCTTTACAGTCGAATACTTGAGTGTCCCACCAACCCGCTTGATCACCCACACTCCCCCGACGTATCCTGCACCGCTCGACGAGATGTCGCGCAATCCGATGGATGAGTACTTACGGAGGATGCAGTCTGTAGTCCGTCAAGGCCGAGGCGGCTTTCCAGGTGGCCGTCCTCCCGCTGGTATTGGGATGGCTTTTGCAGCTATCGGTCTTATTGGCGGCGGCACCATCCTGCTGCAGAACTCGCTCTTCAACGTCGACGGTGGCCACAGGGCAATCAAATACAAGAGAATAAGCGGAGTGAGCAAGGAGATCTACAGCGAAGGTCCGTCCGACGCCTCCGAGAACTTGGTGTTGTCGGTTATTATTGACTCTATGTCGATTAGGAACCCACATCATGATCCCATGGTTCGAGACCGCCATAACATATGACGTTCGCGCGAAACCGAGAAATGTATCCTCTCTCACGGGCACCAAGGACTTGCAGATGGTGAACATCACGTGCCGTGTGCTCTCTCGTCCCGACGTCAACGCTCTGCCGCAGATCTACAGAACTTTGGGGCAGGACTACGACGAGCGTGTGTTACCCTCCATCGTCAATGAGGTCTTGAAGAGCGTGGTTGCGCAGTTCAACGCAAGTCAGTTGATCACGCAGCGTGAGATGGTTGCCAGATTAGTCCGAGAAAACCTATCGAGGCGAGCTGCGCGATTCAATATCTTGCTAGATGATGTATCCCTAACGGTAGGCTTCTATGCATGTTGTTACGTCGCAACTATTCCCGTACTAATTAGTTCTCCAGCACCTTGCTTTTTCCCCCGAATTCACAGCTGCCGTTGAGGCTAAGCAAGTAGCACAGCAAGAAGCACAGAGGGCAGCTTTCGTCGTGGACAAGGCCAGACAAGAAAAGCAGGCTATGGTTGTCAAGGCGCAGGGTGAGGCACGATCAGCAGAGCTCATTGGTGAGGCTATCAAGAAGAGCAAGACATACGTGGAGCTGAAGAAAATCGAAAACGCGCGGGCTATTGCTGCACAGCTTCAGGAGGCGGGTGGCAAGAACAAGCTGCTGCTCGACTCTGAGGGCTTGGGCTTGAACGTATTCAGTGGTGGTGATGACCAAAATAAGAAATGAGCCAGCAACCATATGGAAAGGTGAACTTATTTGGGGGGGGGGGGAGGGGGGGGGGAGGACAATCTCCACTGTATGTCTAAAACCAACTCATAATTTGTGTACATTAACGTGGAAGACTTTGTGTGGGCACTTCCAGACCCGTCCCGGGATTTATAACAATGGGACTTTGAGATCAAGACCAGGCTGGGCCGTATACCGTGATCTCAGCGGCGCCAGTAACAACCCTACTGATGGGTTGTGGGTAAATCACGGGTATCTCAGAAAAGGTAGAAAAAAGTAGATACGTATTGGGGGAGGAAAGTTTTGCACTTTTGATGTTGGCATCACATCCAAAGTCTGGAGTGGACACGACAGATAAAATAGTGCCTACCTCTTATAGACACGGCTCCTATTAACAAGTCACATACTATAGGTATTGTTCACCTCAACTCGGTAAGACAGGCATTTAGCTCCCTTAGGAGGTAGGTATCTATGTAGAAGGTTCGGTATGTAGGTACATACATGTATATAAGACTGGGCAGTTAATACCTCCAGAGCCCCGCCTCGGGAACCCCACCAACTTTTTATCAAACTACCTATGTACCTACCCTATGTAGGTACCTAAGACCGGCAGCTAACCTGGCAACCCATCTACCTGGCTTCGTCCCCCTTCAGAGCAAACTAAATCTTACTACATCATAATTCTTGCAACCGTCCAGGCTTTAAAGACAGGACCAGAAGCTCTTGTTAGTGTCAGTCAACCAGCAGATCACTAGCGCAGCTCGCCCCAGCCTCGGGAGAGAGGACACAACCATTGAGATGATGATCAAGTAAGTAGGTTGCTTTGAATGCGCCCTGCCTGCCCCGCCATGCACCCGCGATACCCAGCACATACGACACACGCTCGAGTTACCCAGGTGGATGGATGTATGGATGGATAGATAAGCCTGCTGCACATGTACTTTGTCCAAGAGTACACTGCTCTACGCGCTCCTGTCGTCGTCGTCGTCGTCGTCGTCGTCGTCGTCGTTGTAGAGGTGTGCTGACCACCATGCTTGCAGGGTGCGAACCCTGACAGGGAAACTAATCGAGTTCGATGTCGAACCGACAGACACGGTGTGTCCCTTTTCTTCTCTTCTCTTCTCGCCTCTTCTCGCCTCTTCTCGCCTCTTCTTCTCGCCTCTTCTTCTCGCCTCTTCTCTACTCCCCTCTCCTTACCCCGTCCACCTGTCGCCAGTCCCAAGCGCGATCACGCAATACCATGGAGCGCCGCCCTGCGAGACCAAGTCGAACCGGCCAGCCCACATACCGTCCGTCGCCTAGTCAGATGTGGGCATATAGATGCTAACCGCTGGGATACCGCCCGTCGTAGATCGAGGACGTCAAGAAGCGCGTCGAGGAAAAGGAGGGCATCCTGCCGGCGCAACAGCGACTGATCTACGCAGGCAAGCAAATGTGAGTTCGAACACCTCTTCCCTGAAAGCACGTCTCCCTCTTGCCGCAGGCCGGACCGACACCGTCAGTGGTATCGACACCATATCAACTTACTGTGTCGCAACTGAATGCAGTTGCCCCGATACATACCCCATGGCAAAAACACTAACCTCAAACCCCGATTCCCAGGCACGACGACGTGAAGCTGGGAGAGGGTGGTGTCGTGGCGGACGCTACACTCCATCTGGTCCTGACACTACGAGGAGGAGCCGGTCCCCACCAGTCTTGAAACCATATCGTCCTCTCTATTCGCCTTCCAAGTCTATGATAGCCCCTGGATGTCGCAAAGAGCCCACAGAGTAAAAGGGGAAAGATAAGCGGTTGAATCCACGACACGCCCCAGTACTGTTGAGATATGACTTGTTTGTTGTATCATCACGCATTATGCCTCCCTGGTGATAGACAGGAGTGGGAGGGTTCCAAGGGAAAAGAATCAATAGGCAATCAACCCAATCACAAGATGAGCCGGAGGGATACGGTGGTAACATGTCCCAGTAGAGTTTGTTAGACCATGATGAATAAATGATGAATGAAAGAAAACACCAACCACCATGTTCCTATCTTTATTTTTCCCTCTCCCTTTTCCGCCTCGAACTATGGTTAAGAGTTTCGAACTATCACAACGCAAGCGCTGGCTATCTATTAGATGTAATCCAGGCGACGCATGCTACTCCTCAGAAGGGTATGTGTTGCCCCAGTAGACAAGGAAAAAATTAAAAACAAAACAAATGTTGTATTTAGTATTATGTTGTTAGTCGCATGGTACTGATAAGAATAACATAAATGATAATGTATTTGGTATTGTCTTTGCTCTAGCTGGCCTCAACGCAAAATACGCCCGCAAAAGTCTAAACGTGTACAAGGAAGCTTCCATAACCAGTACCCCGAAATTAGTCCGCCTCCATTCATTAAAATCATAAAGTAATCAGATCCCAGTGTGTGTTGTGTAGAACTAGTGAAGAGTCGATAACCCTAAGCTGGGCAAAACAGATAAGACCCCAAGAGTAATAATAACCCAACAACCCAACAAAGCTGACACGAGCAAATCGTATCCTTTTTGCATCAGCTTGGTAACATCCTCCATGATACCACTGGTACCGTTATGCGTGTACTGGAACGATGGACAGCACTTGGTTTACCAGGATCAAGGTGTATATCACCATAATAGGGGACCAGCTAAGACCGCTGTACTTTGGGTTTCGGTCTCATGAAGATGTCGACTGCCTTTCTTTTGCGAGGTAGCAAGGCCCCTTGCCCAGGAGAGGCAGACGAAGAGCTCGGCTCGGGTTTGGGTGGGGGACTAGTCGGTCCCAGTGAGCGTGAGCTGCTCCCCACAGGCTCTTTCCGTGGTGATGTAGATCTAGGGTTGCCTTGAGGCTGGCTAGTAATTCTCGAGGTTGAGGGCGCCCCAGATGAATTGCCCATCTTACGAGCAAAAGCACTCCCCCTTGCGCCTGAGCTTGGTCCTGAGGGTCTGGCTTTGGGGCTCGTCTCGCCTTTCTCGAAAAAAAGTCTCGAGGTCATCTACGTCGAGACCAATAGGGCCATCCTCACCGTCAATATCAGAGCTGTCGAGATCCGTGTCCGCGATGTAAGACCCTTCGTTCTGTGGGGTTGTCACCTTCGCCTTCCGCAGTCGCGCCTCACGATCCTCGATCTCTTGCGCCCGGCGATTCGACTCACGCGAATGCATGGGTGGCCGGATACCAGTCAGCGGCCGAGCATTGTAAATCTTTTCCTGTATCATGCCCGTCGGTGCACGTACAATCTGCCCCTGCCTGACCTGTGCGCCCGACAATGTATTGAGGCGGTTTCTGGCTGAGATCTCCTTTGCCTCTCGCATGGCGCGCTTAAGCACGCTTTTCGGGGTATTTGTCTTTGTTCTTGAGCCACCCGTAAAGCGTAGTTCGCTCTGGTCAGCACTTCTACGCCAACCTTTGGGACGCATGCCCACCTGCGTCTTAACGTCTCGCGGTAGCCCAGGGAGCCTCCTACTGTCATAGTTGACGACCTTGCTATGGTTGTGATCCTTTTCCTTCTCAATCTTATTGAACGCATTCACGAGCTTTGCCCGGGCTTGCTCTTTGGCCTCGGCGTCCAGGCGTTGGTACTTAATGTAGATCTTGTGCCATGATCTCGGATTTTTTGGCACATAGTTATGTGTCGCTGCGAGGATCGGAAAATCGCGGGCTATGAACCGTTTCCAGCACTCAGACGTCTCTAATTCTAACTGTGGCGAGTTGACTTCTATGGAGCGGAGCTGCGCTGCGTTGTCGATCTTCATGATGATCGGCCGCACAAGACTGTAGGGTAAAGAGCCCATGTCGGTGATATCTATTGCATGACAGCTGTCAGTGCCATGGCCGAGGGGGTTGAGGGGAGTGAGATGAAGAAAGCTATGATGAAGGGTGGGTGCAGGGATTGTTAGAGGTCGGTCAACGTGTGCTGATATTGTACGAACCTTTGATATTCCGGAGGCACACCGCTGTGCATAGCTCGACGAGTGATTTAACCATTGTACTTGATGATCGAGGTACAATTACAGTTGTTTTAATGAGTGCAACGGAAATTACCCAGAGGAACAAGGCGGTTGTCTATATATGGCGATAGAGTTCGAGGTAGGTGTAACTAGAGCTTTTGTTGTGCCGAAGCCACGTACTCGCACTTAGATAGGTGTAATTAGAGTCTTCTGCGGACGCCTGATCTATAGAAAGCCTTATCTGCGGTGGAATGAAGGCTCTGAGAGTAAATGCGAAATGTGGTTGGCAGGCGACAAAGAGCTGTCAGCCGGGTTGGTCGAAATAAATAATGCCGTGCTTTGTTGTATTGGGCAGTCCAGCCAAGAAATTAGGGTTTGATAGCAGGAGTCTGATGGGCTCGAGGCATTTGCTTATAGATGGCGGATGCAGAAAGGGCGTGCGATGTGGTGGCTTGCCCATTGTTGGTAGAGCTATAAAGGGAGATGAAGTTAAGAACGAGGTGGGCTCGAGAATGAGGGTGCGAGTGCGGGACAGTACCTACTTACCTAGCTTTTGTACTTAAGTAGGTGCACTCATTCACTAAGACGACCGGGTTACGTAACCCACCATTGTTTAAGCTTTGGATGCGCCAACAACCTTACTACCTACATCCTACATATGTACCCGTTTGCCCACAGCAACAGACCACCTGCATACATAATAGTACATACCTACATATGATGTACATAGTTCAATGCTGTATGTTGTACCGAGCCATGTGCATAAGTAGGTATTAGATACATACTAAGAGCACCTACAAACTGACTTAGGTACTGTTAGTCTTATATAAATTAGTAATATCAAATGGGTTTGTGGAGTAGCATTCTACATGGATATTATATATACTATGCTATAGGAATAATGACATGTAGCCAGAGAACAGCTCTAAATTAGTAGATAGGTAGGTAGGTAGCCTTTTATTTTAAAATGAACCAGTAGCACTTATATATGTTAGTACGGAGTTACCTGGGCAGTTGCCAGTCACCTGGGCACTGTGTCGTCGGTATCATTGATGCAAATCAGCCTTTCGGACTGGTTGTTCAAACTACTAATAGTTCAAAATTTGTCCCATGGTGTTGATTAAGACTACTTCCTGGGTTGACTTATTTTGTAGCAAATACTTTAAACAATTACCTACCTGGGTAGTATGTGAGTAAATACTTCGCGGATTTGACATGTAGGACTCCTGCCTTCTAAACCACCCAACCCGACTTATCCGTCATGCCTGAGTAGGTACCTACTAGAACAACCAGCTTCTGTGACAAGCCTAACGCAAGCGCCGACAGTAATTTTAACATCCAGATATCTTGTAAGCCCACAATCATGGTATTTCCCTGTCACCCAGGTCCTGCACGCCGAGACTCCCGTACGCCGTTCGCCCGTCTGATGCCCATTCCCAAGCAAGTCAACAAATTTGTACAAGAATAGCCCGTCGTCTAACCAAGCCAGAAAAGCTCTGTCAGGTGGGCTCAAAGAGACATGAAACACAGCACCTATGCAGTTGCAGCGACTGGACGTGACGAACTGGCTATCGCGGGCAGGGGTTCCATGACAACCTCATCCTCTTGTTGCTGTGCTGCCATTTCACCACCAGCTTCTTTCTCAGCCCAGGCCCCCCAAAGTCCGCGTTTCCCGCGTACTCGGATTGTGCCGCCTAGCCCACCCTCTTTTTGTTCGACCTTGATGGCATCCTTGGTCGCAAGTACTAAGCATTCGAAGAACATCTTGGTGGCATCCGCTTTCGTGGCTCTTCGTTCAGGGAGTAGTTCCTGGAATACAGCAGGCTTTTTGCGTTTATCCTCGTCGGTGGCCGCTTCATCACCAAACAAATCTCTGAGCACGTGTACAGCGTGCTTGGTACCTAGCGATACGGGCCCACTGTCGGCTGGGTGTACAAGAGGTGCGACTGTCTCATCGAACGCTGGGTTCATGCTCTCATCGCGCGGGTGGTGAATATCATCGTCGTTATTAGCCACGATCCCTTCATCCGCGGGGATCTCTAATATCGTTCCATCAAGTGCGACGCTACGATCGCCGAGACCTGCATCTGGCATACCAACCATGTCCTCGTCTTCACCTATCTCGAGTCGAGGTGACTTAGAATTGCCCTGTTCTTCTTCGCTACCTAGATCAGCAACCCCACTATCGCGCTTTCGCTTGAGATCGTTTGTTGGCTTGATAGAGTCCAAAGTCAACATGCCTCGCAGCTCAGGCGCCCAAGTTTTAGTGCGGCCACCACCCATGATGCTGGAAACGAAGCTTCCGCTGCCCTTGAGCTCAACTAAAGCTAGCAGATAGGGGTCGCGCGAGACAAAACTAGGAGCCCTGAGGATGTTATCGTGGTTCTGTTGCTGCTCTTTAATATGCGCGCTGGTAAGTTGCGTAGCTGGGTCGAGACCGAAGATCCTGCGCTTCTTCGATTTTTTTGCGGTTGCGGCTCGGGCTCTTCGGGCTCGTATCCTGGTTCGTATATGCTTGTGTTGTTCAGGCGTGTCCACTCTTCCACATCCCTGGCCGTATTTTCATCAATATCTGAGAGGGGCGATTCTGAGATGCGCGCACGATCCATTGAGGGGACGCCGCCCATCTCAGGCATGGCAGATTGGTCGCCAATGTCGAAGTGGAGATCGTCATCCATTTGTACGTCACCATCAGCGTCGGCGATCCGGACTCCATCATCGCCAAAATCTAAATCCATAGTCTGTTCTACATCAGCACCTTTAGCCCGAGTGATATCCAGTTCACTGAAGATATCATCCTCGACGGTCGCGGAGCCGGGGCATCTCGACCCATTTCGATGCTCTTGTCCATCCGTGGTCTTTCGTCGAGATCCATTCCGAAATCCAGTTCGAGTTCCAAGTCATCCATTGGCGCGAGAGCAAGCTCATCTTCATCCATATTATCCTCGTGCAAGAACTGACTGTTGTTGAAATCTTCTTGAAGGTTAATATCGCGGTTGCTCGGCCTACCTCGACTGCGTGTGTTTGAGCTGGCGGGTGTGGGATTCACATCCTCCATCTGGCTGAGCAACCAATTCGCATCCGGCGGCGGTAAAATATTGAGGTTATCAGCAGGCGTGATCTGATCGGGTAGCATCAAGGCTTCTCGATTTGGCATGTTGAGATTCTCGGGAATGTCGTTGTTTCCTGTAGCACGGAATGCCTAGCCGCAAAATTAGTTATACGTCTGAGGTGAGTAGAGGCAATACGAACCATCTTGATCTTCAGTAGTGCCTCATTACAGTCGTCCAACAAGTACCGAGCCTTTCGACTGTACATCCTCACAACGCCCAACAGCAACTGGCCGCTTAGCCGTAGCGCTAAGGGCGCTTGATTCGGGCGAATGATGGCGTCGACACTATTAGGTAGGTTCGACTGCAAGACGTGTGTCTTAGATAGCTTATGCATGTTTGCCGACAGCCAGACACGAGCCAGAGGCCCGCTCCGCTGGAGCAACTCCTCGGAGTAGAACATGGCGACAGCAGCGACGACGAACAGCGGGCGTCTGAGCGATAGGGGCGCGGTGCGAGCAATGCGGGTGACCAGCTTCTTTGTCGACGGTGGCAATTGGTAAAGCTAAGACAAGTACTGCACTAAACTGCAAGTGTTACAAGTTGCAAGGTGACGGCTTAGGTGAACACAGGCGTCGATGATGGGGGGGTGTAAACAGAGGAGCGCGCGCGTGTTTTGGGGGCGCCGCGGAACCGCGCGTTAGGCAGGCCGCGCCTCGAGCAATGAGAGAAAGCGCCGCTGCGCGTGATGAGAGCAAGCAATGTCTCTCGAAACCGATGACACATGCAGCGTTGTGGAAAGCACGAGCGACGGCAGAATGGCAAGTGTCGTGGTCGAGGTGAGTATTATGGTCGGTCGTGTGGTGGTGTAGAGACAGCAGTAGAGAGAACATTGAGGGTGGAGGGGGGCGGCAGCTGGAAATGGTCCCAGACCCCGTTGTTTTTGATGAGCAGCAACAACGGGCCAACCTTCCAACCCTGTTCTGTTCTCGTCTCATGCTGAAATGTTCAAAATCCAAGAGGCTGGGGACGTGCCATGCTGGGTCGTGCGGGGGGGCCTGATTGGTCGAGATGGCGCCAAGTCTGTGGCTCGTGTTTGCCCCATTACCTAAACTAGAATGGCCGCATCATTCTTTAAAATCTAATCAAGACGCTAGTCCCCCTGCGTACGTCAAGTGGCTGACCATCTATCAGGTACTGAGGGTACTGTAGGTACTGTACTTACTGACCTAATGCACAGCAAGCACTACAAGTACATCATACCTACCTCTGTATGTTGTACTTAGCCTACTACAATAGGTACAGTAACGACGCATCCGACACAGCATCCTGATTCCGAGACCAGTTTACTGTAAACGGCTATACTAACAGAATGTCTCTGACTGACAATACCTGCACTAATTAACCAATTACTTGGTCATTGGATGATTGCTTTAGATTTACAGACTTGTATTCCCGCTTTGGCAATCACACTTTATAGTCACCGGAGCTTGTGAGCCTCAGGAAACCCAAAAGGGAACCAGGTGCCAACTATCTTTCTTTCGAGGCTTTACACCACCTATGTAGGTACCGACATATGTGCTGTATGCAGTAGGTAGATTTTATCTTGCTTGATAGACCCATATGGATAATATATGATGAGCCTTGCTATGCGCAGGTATAGCAAAGCCACCATAAGAAGCCCATCATTCTATAAATCCGAAAGGACTATGTGTGGTCGACTTCGACGGTGTACTAGTACTTTGGTAGACAGGTGGTTATGTCATGTATCGATTTAGAAATCTAAGGTCCGTTTTTGGTTTATCCTAGTCTACCTAGGTACTGTAGTAGTTAAGATAGTAGGCATTGTTTATGCTGTACACCACAGGTACTGCTGGTGCTGAGTCCGCATTAGGGATCGTACTAATTCTCCATACGGACCGTACCTATACCATTAAGGTGCGCTAAAAGTTCCATACATTCATTTTTAGGCAAGTTGAAGCCAACAAGCGACACCTCGACGACCTCAAAAAAGTTAACCTACCTACCTACCTATTCTTGAACAGAGCGGTGATCTACTCTCCACTACGTCGTTTCCCGCACGACGGCTATTCACGTCGCGCCCACCGTCTTTTCGAGGATGAATTTATTCTAGTAATAGCCTCTGATCCCTCGTCAAAAAATAAAGCGCCACACTGCCCCGTGTCGAGTTCCCCATGTCGCTACGTCTTGTTGCATAACCCGTCTATCTAGATCGCCTTTCGAAGATGCCATGGCCCTGGCGCGATCGCGAACCGAACGGCGACTCGCTTCTTCCCTTGTCCGTGCCGAGCATCAACGGCATCGATCGCGATTATGACTTCGCCAGCAATGGGGCCGTTGATCGCTCCAGATCACCCCGTCCCAATCACATCCGAGCGACATCTGCCCAGTCGAGGGTGAGTTTCCCCGGCAACTGGTTGCCCCTGCTGAACTTCATCATGAAGATTGATTGCTAACCAGAGCTGTGATTCTAGTCCGTAGCCGATGGATATGCCTTCATGACACCTGCCGAGACAGCCACGCGCCTACGAACCTCGTTAACCCATGGGCTCACGCCTGGCGAGGCCCTCTCTCGCCTGGGAGACTTCGGCCCCAACGAGATCGTCCACGACGAGCCAGATCCTCTGTGGCTACGCTTTCTTATGCAGTTCCGAGAGCCCCTAATCATCCTTCTCCTCATCTCTGCAATTCTATCCATCTTTGTCGGCAATATGGACGATGCAGTTAGTATTACCGTCGCGGTCACCATCGTTGTCACAGTAGGATTTGTGCAAGAGTACCGGTCGGAAAAATCAATAGAAGCCCTCAATCACTTAGTACCAAACCATGCTCACCTGGTACGCGCCCAGCTCTTGAAGGCTACTCCCAGCACCAAGAATTCGACATGGCCACCGTTTGAGAATGTGCAGGGTGACATAGATCCCTCTACCGGCGTCGAAACGCCAGAGGAAGAACAGATGGAGGCGACATCGTCAAAGGTGATGGCCGCCCAGTTAGTACCCGGAGATCTAGTCTTGTTCACTACTGGTGATCGCATACCAGCCGACATTCGGATAACGAAAGCAGCCGACTTGACGATCGACGAGTCGAATCTCACTGGGGAAAATGAACCGTTAAGGATGACATCGGAAACGAGATCCCGCCTTGCTTATTCACCATCTGTTCCCGACTCGAGTGATTTACGCCATCCAAGCCCTTCAGTTCTCGCTCCTCCTTCGTACCATGGGGATTCAAAAGAAGATGTGCGCGACCAGGGTACAAATAATATCGCATACATGGGAACGCTCGTCAAGTCTGGTCACGGACAAGGCATTGTATTCGCGACTGGTGGTGAAACGCACTTTGGTACAATTGCTGCTAGTGTATCGGGCACTGAGAGCCCGCGTTCGCCTCTGCAACTCAACATGGACCAGCTGGGGAAACAATTAAGTCAAATTTCGTTCGGCATCATTGCGCTTATTTCATTAGCCGGCTTGCTACAAGGGAAAAAGTTGCTCGACCTTTTCACTATATCCATCTCACTCGCTGTGGCGGCCATTCCCGAGGGGCTGCCTATCATCGTCACCGTCACTCTAGCACTAGGCGTCCATCGAATGGCAAAGCATAATGCCATAGTTCGGAAGATGCCGAGTGTGGAAACACTGGGCTCTGTTAATGTCGTCTGTTCTGATAAGACGGGAACTCTGACCTTGAATCATATGACTACTACTAAAATGTGGTATTTCGGGTCAAAGGCACCTATAGATGTAGATTCGGATGATATCGCAGCCGAAAAGACACCGGATGTCGCAGCACTGCAAATACTACGTATTGGCAACATTGCCAATAATGCTCGAATAGCTCATGGGACAAAACCTGTACTACCTGATCTCCAGAGCAGAGACTTCACCTCTCACACACGGTGGGTCGGACAACCGACGGATGTCGCTATGCTCGATCTTCTCGATAGGTACAAGGAGCACGATGTAAGGGAGTCTATCGGGCCCCGAACCGCGGAAATGCCATTCAGTTCAGAGAGGAAGTGGATGGGTGTTGTGATTGGAGCACACCCTGGGAACAGCGAGAAAGAATACGCTTATATGAAGGGTGCAATTGACAAGGTTTTGGATGCCTGCGATTCGTATCTTACACCGGATGGTCGTGAAGTTGTTATGGATTCTCAGCGGCGTCACGAAGCAGTTCAAGCAGCTGAGAATATGGCAGAGAAGGGGCTGCGTGTCTTGGCTTTCGCAAGTGGTCCTATCGCTAGAACAACGCGGAACAAGACGGCTGCTCCAGGTCCAGTTTCTCGAAGCAGTACGCCCGTCGTTCGAGATGCAAGCCACAGCCCATCGCCATGTAATGGTGAGGAATTATATCGCGGCCTAGTTTTCGCTGGTCTGGTAGGCATGAGCGACCCGCCGAGGCCAGGCGTAGCTCGCTCAATTCGAAAGCTCATGCGTGGTGGTGTAAGAGTTATTATGATCACGGGTGATTCCGCCACCACCGCGCTAGCCATAGGGAGGCAGCTTGGTATGCAAACCGCAACTCCTCGGGGACACACAGCAAATCAAGCAGCTGTGAAGCCTGTGCTTACCGGCGATGAAGTAGACAGCATGACTGAGGATGAACTTGGGGCAGCAATGCAAACAACAACTATTTTTGCGCGTACCAACCCAGATCACAAGTTAAAGATCATCCGAGCTCTACAGGCACGTGGCGATATCGTGGCTATGACTGGTGATGGTGTAAACGACGCGCCGGCTCTAAAGCGGGCGGATATCGGCATTTCCATGGGAATGCATGGTACTGATGTTGCTAAGGAGGCATCTGACATGATTCTCACAGATGACGACTTTTCAACTATCTTACACTCCATTGAGGAAGGCAAAGGGATTTTCAATAACATCCAGAACTTCATTACTTTCCAGCTTAGCACTAGTGTAGCCAGCCTGACACTAGTCTTTCTCTGCACTTGTCTGGGATTCAAGACACCCCTGAATGCTATGCAGATTCTCTGGATCAGTAGGTGGTCCATTCCTAACCTATTCTGCCATTATCACTAACTCTAACTCTACGTAGACATCATAATGGACGGCCCTCCAGCCCAATCCCTCGGTGTAGAGAGAGTTGACCCGGACGTATGTCCCGACCACCTCGCTCTCGTACCGAGCCAGTGCTAACCCGGTCTTTAATCATACGTGTCTTGACCTCAGCCGCAATCATCATGGCCGGCACGATGATCGTCTATTATCATGAGATGTTGGCAGACGGCGAGGTCACGCGGCGTGACACCACTATGACTTTTACGTGCTTTGTGCTTTTCGACATGTTCAACGCGCTCTCGTGCCGGTCTGAGAGCAAGTCCATCATCCGGGGCGAGGTCGGTCTGTTCTCTAACAAGCTTTTCAACTGGGCTGTTGCTCTGAGCCTGGCCGGCCAACTACTCGTCATTTATTTTCCATGGCTCCAGGAAGTTTTTCAGACCGAGGCCCTCGGTCTCGTTGATCTTGTACGCTTAATAATACTAGCGAGCTCGGTGTTCTGGGCAGACGAGGCGAGGAAATGGTACAGGTATGGGCGGAAACGGCTCGGCGGCGGTTACAGCTTTGCAGTATAGAAGAAGACATATTATATTGTCCAACCTTTTTTTGTTTTCAAGTTTTTTTTGTTGTGTCTCGTGAATCGGAGTCAAAAACAGTACACAAATACCCTTGCCTGTATTAAATAAGCACACTATACCTCTACTTACTGTATAAGATTCCATTATTCAGTGGCTCTGTTGGGTGTTTCATCGGTGGCGAATTAATTGTTTACGGTCCGGTCGAAAGACAATATATAGATAGAGAAAGGTAATTGTACCATCAATTGTTGGACATGTATATATCCCTATAACGCGGATACAGATTCCCAGGTACATTGTTTTGTCAGCTCAGTAGTTGTACAGCAAGTCAAGTCACGGATTTCAAGACAGTTGACGATACAGTTAGTACAACCAAGGACAGCCACGGCCGTTAGGATTATCAACCTCTCTCTTATAATCCTCTTCTCCTTCAACTCAAAGCGCCCTTTTCCTCCTTACTTCATCTATAGACAAGAGACCATTCAATTAAATCATAACCATGGGATATACAGAGACAGACTGGCTCGGTATCAACACCATCCGTATCCTTGCGGTAAGGACCCCGCCCCCGCTCTGGTTTATTGCTTGCTGCTGCTCGCCTTCTGCCCCACCATTGCGAGGTCGTCACCAACTCGATTTTCCCGCAAATCCCTCGTCCTCAACAAAAAGCGAGCAAATATATTGAAACCCAACTGACATGACTGTCATTGGTAGGCTGATGCTACCGCTCATGCGAACTCGGGTCACCCGGGTGCGCCCATGTAAGCCGCTACTCGATGACGCCCTCCTGACAGACGGAATGGCTTACATAGCTCCAGGGGCATGGCACCTATTGCCCACGTTCTTTTCAACAAGTTCATGAAGTTTAACCCCAAGAACCCCGATTGGGTCGGCCGAGATCGATTTGTCCTCTCGTAAGCTGCCGCTGCTTGGTTGGATATCCAATTATGGCTATGACATAGCTAATACGGCATAGAAACGGTCACGGTTGCATGCTCCAGTATGCCATCCTCCACCTCTTCGGCTACGGCGTCTCCCTTGACGACATCAAGAAGTTCCGAGTATGTATCCGTAATGTTTCTGCCGAGTTACCTCATGCCCTTCATAATTGACCAAAAACCAGACAGTTGACAGCATAACTGCCGGCCACCCGGAGTCCCACGATACCCCTGGTGTCGAGGTCACCACCGGCCCCCTTGGTCAGGGTATCTCCAACGCTGTTGGTCTTGCCATAGCCGAGGCCCAGACTGCCGCCAACTTCAACAAGGATGGCTTCAAGATCATCGATAACTACACATATGCCTTTTTGGGTGACGGCTGTTTGATGGAGGGTGTTTCTTCCGAGGCTTGCTCTCTGGCTGGCCACCTGCAGCTCGGAAACCTGATTGCTGTCTGGGATGACAACCACATCACCATCGACGGTGACACCAACGTCGCCTTCACCGAGGACGTCGTGAAGCGGTACGAAGCCTATGGCTGGCAGGTCATCCACGTCGACGATGGTGACAACGACCTCGAGGGCATGGAGAGAGCTATTCGGGAAGCTCAGTCCGTTAAGGACAAGCCAACGCTGATCAAGTTGAAGACCACCATCGGTTTCGGCTCGCTGAACCAGGGCACCCACAGCGTGCACGGTGCGGCTCTCAAGGCTGATGACATTAAGCAGCTGAAGAAGAAATTTGGCTTCAACCCCGAGGAGAGCTTCATCGTTCCTCAAGAGGTTTACGACCTATACCACAAGCACTCTGCCGAGGGTGCCGCCGCCGAGGAGGAGTGGAACAAGCTGTTCGCCAGCTACAGCAGCAAGTACCAGGCCGAGGCCGCGGATCTAGTCCGTCGTGTCAAGAGGGACCTCCCCGAGGGATGGGAGAAGCACCTCCCTGTCTACACTCCCAAAGACCCTGCGATCGCCTCGCGAAAACTGTCTGAGACTGTTCTCTCGAAGGTTGAGGGTGTTCTTCCCGAGCTTATTGGTGGATCTGCTGATTTGACTGGCTCCAACTTGACCCGGTGGAAGGACGCAAATGACTTCCAGCCTCCCTCAACCGGGCTCGGAAGTTATGCTGGCCGCTACATTCGCTACGGTGTACGTGAGCACGGCATGGGTGCCATCATGAACGGTATCGCTGCTTATGGTACCCTTCTCCCCTTCGGTGGTACTTTCTTGAACTTCGTCTCCTACGCCGCTGGTGCCGTTCGTCTATCTGCTTTGGCCCAAGAGCGTGTTATCTGGGTTGCTACCCACGACTCTATCGGTCTGGGTGAGGATGGACCTACTCATCAGCCTATTGAGACCCTAGCCCACTTCCGTGCGCTGCCCAACTGCATGGTCTGGCGCCCTGCTGACGGTAACGAGACCTCGGCTGCATACTACGTTGCGTTGACCTCGAAGCACACACCCAGCATCATTGCTCTCTCACGACAGAACCTTCCTCAATTGGAGGGCTCGACTATCGAGAAGTCCATCAAGGGTGGGTACGTATCACACGAGGTTGAGGGTGCCCATATTACGCTCGTCTCAACCGGCTCTGAAGTCTGCATTTGCATCGACGCCGCCAAGTACCTGGCTGAGAAGCACAACATCAAGGCCCGTGTTGTCTCCATTCCTTGCTTCGAGGTCTTTGACACGCAATCCAAGGAGTACAGACTCAGCGTCCTTCCCGACGGCATCCCCTCTCTATCCGTCGAGGTCATGAGCACAATGGGCTGGGAGCGGTATACACACGAGCAATTCGGTCTTAACCGATTTGGTGCTTCTGGTGCCTACAAGGATGTTTACAAGGCAAGTTGGCACCCTCCATTTCCCCCCAAGAGCCGTATGCTAACAACTTTCAATAGAAGTTCGAATTCACCATCGAGGGTGTTTCCAAGCGTGCCGTAGCCACCATCGACTTCTGGAAGGATGTGCCCAACATCCGCTCGCCCATCAACCGTGCATTCCAGCAGCTCATTTAAAGGTGAAGAGTGGTGGCGATACCAACCGTGATACATTTTTAATGAAGCCTGCGGATATACTGCACATAGTACATGCAGGGATTTTATAGACCGGAGTCAAAATAAAATGAAATTTCAAAGTCACCAGTAGTGAGAATCCACAAGTGTACGTATGATGTGATAAGTCATTGATTGTAAGCCACTGTAAGCTAGCATGCTATGCTCCCATACTGATAATTATGGTCGGGCCTTTGAATGACGACTTCGGTTCTGACTACCCGCGTTTCACGTTCCCACGACCATTCAGCAGCAGCCTCAGACTAGGCTTCGCAAGTGCGCCGTCGCGTCGGTGGATGAAGATGCTGTTAGAGTGACGTATCAAGCCGAAATATGAGCTCCGACTCTCCTCTACTACGGCACCTATGATAAAACAGTATTTTTGTTGTTAAATACTGACGCTCGAGTTGACCAAAGAACCTCGCTCCAGAGCAACGGCCTAAATATATTCGGTAAGGGGGGATAGAATTCCAGACCTCCTTGCTGCTGGAGGTACGTACGTGGGTTAGGAATCTCCCACCACTTTCTTCCCCTCATCCCTCGCGCCGGGCGAGATGCTTCTCATGTGCTGCATACCTAATTGCTTCCACCTGGCCTGCGGGTCTTCTATCACCGTTTATGCAATTAAGCGTTGCCCTTGCGTCGTATAGGTATACCCCTCATAGGTATCAGCCGGCCGCTCAGTCCGCGGCAGCATCCGGGCCCTGCCGCTCATCCGGCCTCCCCCGCCGGGGACCGGGGCTCTGCTGGCCCTGCTGCTGCAGCTCGGCCCAGTGGCCCTGGATCTCGCGCCCCACCGCGCTCAAGCCTAACGGCGGCGCGGCGCGCTTCCAGTGTGTCGTCTGCGCTCGCGGCTACCACGATGCCGAAGAGCATGGGGGGCGCTTCGGGGTTTTCTTCCGAGGAGTCGTCGTCGTTGTCGTCGTCTTCGTCTTCCAGGTGACCATCGTCGTCGTCGTCTCTTCCGCCTAGGAATAAAGCGCGATCGTCTGCGCCGCCGCGGAGATTCGGCGCCGTTGCCGTCGATGTTGATGTCGCTGGACCGGGCTGCGGCGTCGCTGTGTTATTCCGGTTCTCGACGGCTAGCGCCAGCGCACCTTGGTGTGGCGACGGCGAGTGCCGCGATCCTCCTCCGCCTCCGCCTCCGCCGTTCGTGGCCGGTGTTGCGGCCCGCGAGACGGGTGGGATCGGGCTTAGGTATGTTTGTAAGAGTACCGGACCCTCGCCGTGCTCGACCATTATCCGCTGCGCGGGGCCGAGGCCTAGGCGTTGTGCCGATCCGTACGCTGCTTGCGCCGTTTGCGTTAGGCTTGTTAGGTAGGAGAGGTGCTCTGGTTCGCGCGCGGATGTTATTAGGGGTGTTAGGGCGCGGTCGGTTAGGTGGAGGGATACACTCGGGTGTTGCGAGGGGAGGTTGGACATTTTGGCGGTCGGTCGGTTATGGGGGGTTGGGTTGAGAGTGAGGTGTTTTTGGGGGGGTCGTGACAGTAATAGAGGCTGGTGTTATTTGTCTGTTTGTTCCTAGGTTGGATGTAGGAGGGCCTTCTGTATTTGTCGGGTCGGTCAAAGTGCGAGGTTGTGCGACTTGCGCGTTGGTATGGAATAGAAGCTATTGGGCTCTGCCTGTCGTGCTACTACTCTCTGTCATTCGGGCGGTGGTCATGCGCTGCACGGAGACGGGGACGGAATACGAGTGATGAGGTTCACACAACAGGAACTGGGTGGAGAGGCGGCATGTCGAGGGATGGACAGATGCAACGGGGCGTGATCGCCTGCATTAGAGGCCCCGGCATTCCCTCCAATGCGCGATGACGGCAGCGGGGGCTCTGGGGGTTTATTAGTGCAGGTGCCTACAGGGCATGCACCTTAGATAAGTACCTCGCAGTACGGCAGTGCAGTACCTCTGAGATAGGTTCTACCGTCCGGAATCGCAATGGGAATTTCACCTGAGCCATGCCGCTTTTAGCCTGAGCCTGGCCTGAGCAGGACCCGCTTTTGCACAAGCCAAAATAAACAAACTTGTATAACCTCTAATATATATATTACTATAAATATACCGGAATAAATAAAGAGTAACCGTTTTTTATTATGAAATAAATTTAAATATTAATTTTAAAACTTAACATAAAACAATTTATAATAGTTATGGCTAGGTGCCTGGCAAGACTGGCGTAGACCCCGCACTAGCCACTAACCCGTACACATTCACTGCACCTGTCACATGACCTGGCCCTACCTTATACACACTACCTATACCTACCTATTATTGTTGCACGCCTTGCGCAATCCTAGATAGTCTTTTTTTTATTTTTNTATTTATAGATTTTAATATAATATAACATATATTATAAAAGCTTTATTTTTATTAATATATTTAATATAACAATATTAAAAATATTATTATTATAAAAGTTTATAAACNNTTATTATATNATTAATTATTAAAATATTTTAATAATTTATTTTTAAAAATAAAATTAAAAACTTAAAAATAAAATAATAAACCTAAAACATTAATTATAAATATTAAAGCTTTTAAATATATTATTATAAAATATTACTAGTTTTAAATTAGTAATAGTTTATAGAATAAAAATAACTAATATTATTAAAGTATAGCTTTAATATAAATATTATTTAAGTTAAAGCTAAGCTTTAAAAAAATATTCTAAAGATTTTAAATAAAAAAATATTAAATATAATTAAATATAATATAATATTTAATCCTATAAATCGGGCAAATTTTTTATTTAAAATTAGAAATAGCGTTTTATAAAAAACTTTTAATATATATAATAAATTGTATATTTTTTAAATATATTATTTAGAAATTTTTAAATTATTATATAAGAAACTTAAGTTAAATTAAATTAAATTTTAAATATTTTTTAATTTTATAATAAATTAAAAAAAAACTTAATAAAATATTTTAAAAAATATTTATAGTATATAGTCCTTTAGTCCTATAACTATAAACCCTATAGATTATTTTAACTAATATTTAGTTTACCCTATTTATTTTATATAATTATAATAAATATTGCCCTAGCTTTATTAAAATCCTATTAAAAATATAATTTTTTTATACCCTATATTTATAAATTTTTAAAAGCTTTTTAGATTATACTTAAATATTATAACTAGACTGTTTTTTAATAGGCTAATATATTATTAAACAAACTATTAATAGTTGGATAAGGAATTTTTAAAATTATAATTAATAATTATAATCCTAAGTTTTTTGCTAACTTTTAGAAGTAAATTTAAACCTATTTAAGTATTTAGCTGTTATATATAATAGTATATTATCCGTTTATTAATAGTTAAACTGAATAATTTATTTTAACTATTAAATTAACTTTATAGTATTATTTTTATTTTTTAAATAATTTAAGTTAATAAAAAAATATTTTGCTATAATTATAGTTTAAACTTAATAATATTTAGTTGTTAATTATTTACTAAATATTTAATAAAACTATATTAGGATTTATTCTAAATTATATTTTAGAAATATTTTATAATTAATAGGTAGCCCTATTATTATAAATAGAGGTATATAACGTAATAGCTTTAGTATTTTTTATAGCTAAAGTATATTATAATAAATAGTACTAACTTATGTTTTTTTAAGTTGGCTAACGGGTATTTTTTAAGCTGTATAAAAGATATAACGTTTTTAAAGCTATTATATTTAAAAAGAAATTAGGTTAGTAATACGCTGGACTATTTTAGATTGTTAAATAAATCGGTTATTTAGTTTATAAACTGAAATTTTTTAACTATTTTANAATNTATAATATTATTTNGGTAGATTATTTTAAGCTAGNTTTTTTAATAAATATATTTAAATAATTCCTACTTTATTTAAAAAAAATATATATAAAATCTTATACTAAACAACTAATTAATAAAGATTAATAAAAAAAAGCAATATTTGTTAAAATATATAAGATTAAGCCTAGAATATTATAAATAAGTTATATTAGCTAAATTAAAAAAAAAAGCAAAATAGCTATTAGCTAACTATAAATTAAAAAAACTAGCTAAATAATATTAGTTATAAAAATTAATAAAGGTTATAATATATAATATATAACAATAAAAATATTGTTATTTTTTATAAAAAGTACCTTATTATTTAACTTATAAAAGTCTACCCTACTATAAGTAGTATTTTATACATAGTAGTAGTAGTATTAGATCTCTATCCTTAATATAACATAATATAGAACAGTACAGAAAATGCCAAGCAAGGCTAGTCATAACGCTACAAAGCAGGTAAAGAGCCATAAATAGTAGCCAACAGCCTAAAGATGTTAAACAGCGACGTCATCATGGCTGTGTATGCTAGGTGCGTATCGGTAGCACCAGGTAGAGACAAGTACCTACCTACATGTAGTTATTTGGTTGCGGGCTAAGGACATTGTAAAATATAAGACGGAGAAAGTGAACTGGAAGTCTCCGTAAAGTGTTTGCCTTATACACTGTGGCCTGGACCTTTCTCTACAATACCACAGACCGACAGTAGGTCAATAACAGAGTACCGTAGCATAGCAATATAATTTTTTGAAGACCTCGAGACTGCCAATGGAACCCAAGAAGTAGCAGATGTTTGCCAGCTCCACTAGTTCCAAGCCACCGCACCTCCTCAGCCATGGTCATACGCCACAGCCCCAGTACCAGTAGATATCCTAAGTGGTCTGTGCGCTTTAGCTTGGCCCAAGTGGTATAAAACTAGATCACGTGTCTTTCACGTGATTTTAAGTTGTACCAGATCGGGCTAGACTGACAGTCTTCCGACAATCCGTCTCTCCGAACATTGAATCCCAATTTGCTGCTATTGCCCATCGTGAGCTTCGCCAGTCACGCATTTCTTCAATTGACAACGCCTGTCACCATGAACGCCTCCCGCGTCGCCCGCGCAGCTCTGCGAGCCCGTCCCGCTGCTAGGCGGCTCCCCATCCAGCCTCTGCACCGACGGAGTTATGCCGATGCCGCCCCCGACAAGGCTCGTTCTACCCCATAACTGAAAAGGTGCTATGCTAATATTGCGTAGATCAAGCTAAGCTTGTCTCTGCCTCACCAGGTACGATAGCCTCCAGCAGTGCGACAAGGCTCAATCCACCATGGCCCCCGCCGCCCGGTTCCAATCCGCCTACGTCAGACGACCTCGCTACCGACCGACTGTGCTAATTCCCGCAACAGTCCATCTACACGTCGCAAGGCGTCGTTCAGGTCAACCTTCCAGCCGAGTCTGGTGAAATGGGTGTCCTTGCGAACCACGTCCCTTCGATCGAGCAGCTGAAGCCTGGTCTCATTGAGGTCATCGAGGACAACGGCACCAGCAAACAGTTTTTCCGTACGTACATACAAACACAGCGAAGGTAGCATTGGGCGGTTCACTAAAGTCCAGGACTAGTCTCTGGTGGCTTCGCTACCGTCCAGCCAAACTCTGTTTTGAGTATCAACGCCGTCGAGGGCTACCCCTTGGAGGATTTCAGCGCCGAAGCTGTCCGATCCCAGATCGCGGAGGCACAGAAGGTCGCCAACGGTAGTGGCAGTGAGCAAGATGTCGCGGAGGCTAAGATTGAGTTGGAGGTAAGACACCTGTTGGATGCTCGCATTATTCCCTGTCTTACTAACGGTATTAGGTCTTGGAGAGCTTGCAAGCCGTATTGAAATAGACTGTATAGAGGATAGTGATCGCGCAACCTTGTACATCAGAATAATTCCCTACAACTCCCAAGAGCGAGGCATAACGGTTCTGGGAATGTTGACGTCTATACTTGCCGTTGCCTTTGTTGTGAATGCGCCTACTTGCCATGCATGTTGCGGTTACCTTCTCTAGGAACTTCTAAATAGTCGCTACCCAGATTATATTTCAACTGAACCGTCTAGATTACGCACTCTTCAGTTCTGCGCCCCCTACTAACAAGTAGCCCAGGAACTAACTTGGGTTCTTGAGACTACATGTATGTTATAGTACAAAATCCCACCTAAGCGATGATATGCGCGTACGGGCTACCAGAGCTGCCTGGAAAGATCCTTCATCATGTCTTTGCGGTCACGAGGATATGCTCCAATTGTTATGAACAGGCGCAGCAAGACCGATTATCCTGGCCTTGATAATCTAATTCCTATTGGGACCGTTACATCGCGGTTGCGCCAGTTCTGCGCATTTCCCGGCCATATTGACTCGTTCTTCAAAGAAGCCGACTCAACCGAACGGGAGCGTGTGACCGCATCTGTCGGTTACAGACGTCCGCCATGTTCCCTATTCACGGATCCTTCGACCCATTATCTCGATGTACCGGACTTCCGGACACTTCCCGCTTCCCAAATATTTGTCTTCCACAATTGCGGACGGGATACACATGAAAACAAGCATGCTCAGAACCCCGGAATTCAGCCACCCGTCCTATTGCGGCCTTCCTCATGTCGGAAGAGCTTTTCCATGGGCCACTTATGTAGCAAATTTGGGCTCATGGAAATCTACTCGTCTAATGGACAACATGTTTCCGATGCTATCGAAGAGACTCGGTTCAACCCTATTCATACGCATTTGCCAAAACCTAATCATGGAAAGATACGACCCTTCACAAACCCTTTACTTCTTAAAGAGTCGCAGAACATGCCGTTAATTTCATCCAGCCTGCGGCATACGCCATATATCGAGCGATGGAGGTCAGCCCGTGATATATTCGAACAGTACGACATTAGCAGGCCCTCCGGCTGGCTTTCGGACGTTGAGGACCTATCTCTATCAGGGGACGGAAATGCCAGCCCCCGAAGATATTGCCGATACTGTCATATCTGCTCACTTCCTACTTTGGCCCCAACCTATTGCCCGTCCTGTGGGCATCGCCTTTGTGAGAAGTGTAAGTGTGAGGTCTCCAGTGGTACTCCGCAGGCTCATACCGACTTTTTACATCATCCAAGCCCTGCTATTGTGAGAGATGGGCCCCAATATGTACCTGTTTCTAGGACAGATCCGAAATTCGTACAGCGACCTTCCCAGCGTGCAGGAATGGCTTGCTCCCCTCCTGAATCCCGAAACCAGGGCTACATAGACACGCAACTTCATCGACCGTTCAATACCCGTGCGGATACTAGCTGGCGGAAGATTGAGAGGCGTGGAAGAGAAAGGCCAATTTCTGAGATGTCCAATCCAACCAGTAGCGATTATTCGCAGAGGAGCGAACAACAACATAAACAGATCAAGGTACAATCGGTACAGCATATTAAGAAAAACCCAGTTGCTGTCAAAGTTAACAAAGATGAGGAACAGGAGACTGGTTACGATTCACATCCTATTAATCGAATGGAGTGTGACGATCCTATTTGCAGAGCAACTCATGCCGGGCACTATCCCTTTCGACATAGTGTTTCCTGCTCCAAACACGGAAGTGAACAGAGGCAGGCTTTGGAACCGGGTGGTGTTTCAAATAGACCTGCCCAGGCTATAGCTGAGAAGTCCGACTCTGATAAGAGCCTCGCGCCAGACGATGTCCCCCATCGCCATCACTCTGCCGGCTTCCATAGCTATCATCACATCACGGAGCACCTTTCCTCGGCAATCGGTCACAACGTCTATGATCTTCTTGAAGGCCGCAATAGAGACAGGATTGAGCCCATTTCGCCCAAGGCAAGTGTCAAGCGGAGCCCGTATCTTCAACCTCTCACAAAGCCCAAGCCAGTTACACAGATTGATTCGTTTCAGTGGTCTCAAGATACTGTCCTCCCAGGTCACCCGGGTCGCTCAGGTGATAGGAGGCAACAACATTTCCTAGTAACAGATGTTGCAACAAGCATGTCAATTCGTTCGCCTCATGAAACTGCGGATAAAGAGACCACACACAAGGCGAAGAATACGACGTTGGAGGAAGCCACTATTCCCCACAAGCAAAATGAAATGCTAGATGGCTTGAACTTATCTCAGCGTGATCATGAACTCCGTAGACCTCGAGTAGTCGGCACGCCGCCATGGTTAAGGATCCGACTAAGGAAGCAGCCAACGCTACCGCTCCACTGCACCGCGTTAACACGAAAAGTAACGAAGCGGGCGCGAACAACCACGAACACGCCCCAAACATCGCCCCTGATGACTGGAGAGGGCACTCGGCTGCTCGCCCAACAAGCCCCGAAATACGCCACTCACCCCCGATAAGAGCACATCACTCATCTCTTGTAGTAGCGGGGGGGACCAGACCATCTCATATAACACCCAGGATACAAATTGGCCAGGCCCCTTCTGAGTACAGACAATGGCATAGGCCGGTTTCAGTTTCAAAGAGACGTGAGATTTTCGAATCTGTGCAAGATCATAAAGATCCGGTCTCCTCGGCACAGCAAACGAGCCATCTCGGTAAGACGCTTCCCCACCATGTTCAACACGAGGGGAAAGCTTCTACAGCTCGGAGTGGACTGTCGCAGTCGCTTATAGAAAGATAGGAGGCTAAGGATACGCACCTGCACTCGAACACTCGGCTCGGCCAAGAAGAAAACGTCGCCACTGGGACCCTAGATGCACATCTTTGTCGGACAGGAACTGGTAAATCCTTCATTTCCACAACCCACGAGTCTGGCCAAGAACTTGAGCCAAGGTATTTCGCTCGGCAGTCGTCCGAGCCTGAAATTGCTAAGCCGATCCCCATCGCTCCTCCGAACCATGAATGTCACTGGAAGGAAAGATATCTGGCTTTGGCGACCGAGATCCGTCAGCTCAAGGCGGAGATGTCGACCCATGATTCACTCAAGAGTTCGGACATTCTCACTCCTGGAAACGAACAGCGTTGGGACAACCTCGATATACTAGCTGTCACTACTGTCTTACACTGCAGAGACAGAGCCGACATCGTAATCACCACCGACGTGACGCGAGACGCAAGCCCTGGTAGCTACTAGATAGAAAAAGGGGACAGGTCAAGGAAGGAGAACTCTGAAGTTTACACTATAGAATTGGGATAATTACTTTTATTGGTAAGCAGCAGATACTCATCATTAATAAATTATATGCTTTCGAACCAAAACAAAACAAGTCTTCATTCATTATTACATGGTCTATCTATCTACACTTACTTGTATGAGGTCTATTCAAGAGGGCACCGATATAGCACTATACTATTTCTAGATAAGGTTAATTAAGTTTTATGTGTCAAGCGACCAGAACCAAACCCTGAGATTAGATTTTTAAGAATACCGGTAATAATGAAAAAATTACTGTAGAAAAAGATTTACTACTATTGCTCCACCCCACCACATCTGTGTGGAATGTAGCTACTCCGAATCGGGGAATCGAACCCCGGGCTTGACGGCACCGTCACTCTCCCGAACTATTCATAAGAGAGGCAGAGAGGCATAAAAAAAAGATGATGAGAGCCTCAAATATGGGCTACTACACCCGGAGGAATAAATGTAATTCAAGCGAGTTGACTGCCCACTAGCGGAATCGAACCGCTGATCTTGTCATGGCACCTAGTTTAGTTTTGGGACTATTACTAGTGACACGCTATACCACTTAGCCAAGCGGGCAAACGTCTTTAGATGGTGGTCAACTGTAATATTACTGTCTATATTGTCGACTGTTTATTACTATTCAATTTAATACTGTGTTTGTTTGGCTCTTTTTCTTTCCCTTTCTCTTCCCCGTATTAAATCCTCTGCTGGCTTATTTGTACCTTGCTCTTCGCGATGTGGTGAGTAGCGTGGATGGAATTGCAGTTCAGCCCAGGTACAGCTGTGATCAAAAGCGCAATCGGGACTTGTTGGAAGATAAAGTGAACGGATCACCTCTTGGTATCCTAATTAACTGGATATATAACTCATACAGAGCCATTATTCTGATTATCAGTCTATTGTCGGACGTTCTGGGCGTGAACCTAGACTAGATGGTGAGTGCCCCGAGTCAAGACAGCGAAACCGACTTCCCTCGAGCTAATACGAACTCTAGCGCACAACTCAACAAGAGACGCTCTCCAGAGACAGTTATTTATGCGAAAAGGAACAAAAGTAAAAGCAAGGTTAGAGGAGTTAACATTATCCGGCATGATTAACATGCTTATATCACGGTATATCGGGTGGTGCTCTGGATAGATGACGAGAAACAAGGGACAGCAGAAAAATACTGTTTAGTCACAGTTCATCACAGCTGTTTTGCACATGTCCTTTAAGACGAAGCGAACTTACTAATAAAATAAATATAACAGTGTAGATACGCCAGAGTGATGCCCTGCTCCAGAAACTGTTGTTAAGTCACGCCACTCCTTGATCATGTGTCAACAGAACAAATGTTGTCAGTGACCTCTATTAACCTCTACCAATGAGAACCCCTCGTAATAACCCAAAAAGCAAATCTATTTCCATTTTATCCCTGGTCTATCCGTTTGCCTTTGAAACAAGTAACTTTTAACACCGACCTGATACCAATATGTCTATTTTGTCCCCTCCTCTCAGTATTTCCATAACTCTTTGCACCCTTTTCGGAGTGCCCGTACCAATTTCAAATACGGAGCTCAAGCAAACAAAACAAAAAGGAGTAGGTTACCGGCTTCTGTAATACCGCCTCCCAAGCTAGAAGTCAATAATGTTACCAATGACCACCATTTAGCCAGCTATCGACTCTTGCGTAGAATCCTAGTTCAAAGGACCAACTGGCACTGCAATCCTCGAAGTCAGTTGTCGCCCTTTGGAGGGGGATTTATGAAGGCCTCGGAAGCTTCTAGACACTCTTGTCCCGAAATAGAAACCTTGTGCTTTGAAAGTTGCTATAAAAAACGAGAACACAATGGCCCCGTTCCGAGGATTACTCACCAAAAGTAGACTTGTATCTGCCGATGACTGTGATATGCTGGGGGATGCATTCCTCCTCCTGGTACGAGATTCCCTCTTCCTTGGCACGCTCCTCCTCGAGCGCCGCGATGCTCTTCACCTTAGCGAAGTTACCGTAGACCCCCCGTCGGCTCCTCACTCCACATCTCGTAAAAGGATCCTCCATCTGTAGAAGACTCGTTGTCAGCCACGGTGATTCGGGGCCTAGAACCCAGGAGCGCTGGCGTGTCTAGAATGTGGCAACGGATGTAAGAGGGTAGCTTTGCTAGTTTCATTGGTCTATGTGTGAAAATTTACCGAATGGACTTGTCTGCTGGCAGACCCCAGGACGAGAAAAAGGAAGAAAAAGGAAGAGGGGGGTCGGATTACTTACGCTCATTATACGTCTTCGCGCTGATAGGCGTTGGTGGTGCCGGTTTACCCATCACGGCAGCAAATGTTGCTGTGTCCAAGATATGGACGTGGAATAGGATAGCTGCGTCTTTATCCCACGTGTATTGGGGGTTATTATCTTGCATAATATTCTGGATGACTAGATGCATTGTGAGGAGGATTAGTATGCCCGTCCTCTCGCCATCGAGGAGAAAGGGTGTTGATATCAAAACCAGAAGGGGACTCTTACTCAACCCACCAGCTGCTGTGGTCATTTGCCCTATTTGGTCTGTGGAGGGTAGATATTAGCCTCACGATCAGCCACTCGGAGTAAAGAGGATGAAAAGAAGGTGCACTTACTCGTGATGCTACTGCAAGAAGGTGGTACTTCCGCCGCGTCGTGGTGGCTTAGATAACTACCACCCGGTGGCACCCGTAGGGGACGGGCTGCATGCTGGGCGTTACGACTCACCCGCAGAACAAAACCAGGCCGGAAATAGTACTCGCTGATCTTCGCGTCGTCTCTTATGGGTAGGTAGTGGTTCCATTCGACGTACGGGGACAACACCAGCTGCTGAACAGGTACGTCGAACTCACGACACAGCGCTGCCTTCAGGTTGTTCCAGGTGGATGATTCTCCCAACCCCATTTCAGCAAGGTTGAGCCCCCTTCTGCATTGTCTGCCTTGGCCGTCCACGAAGAACACATCCAGGCGCTTCGGTAGCGGGCCGCATTTGATAGGGATGATTTCAACCTGAATGCCTCCTTCGGTGTCACTGCCAGTTATTTGTTGCTCTACGCTAAAACCGGAGCCCCTGGGCTGTGCGACGAACTGGCGGACCCTGCCGTCCTCGCACACGATACCGTCAAGCCAGGGTTGGCTTGGAACGACCATGTAGTCTTGGGCAGGCTCCCCTTGTTTTTGTGGTTGCCCTGCTCGCTCGGCCATCGGAAACCCAGAGACGGCATTGATACCGCCCACGAACACTCTAATAGCAAAGGGCAAAATTGCCTGGAACCTGATCCACATCGCTTCCCGCTGATACATGGTAAGGAAGAGACCAGATTTCTTGGCCACTTCGATTGGAACCTGTTTGACGTAATCCTAGCCCGTGTTAGCGGCTTGGGGTCGAAGGGACAATCGCAAAGATGATGGACCTGGGTTCGCTAATGGCAGGGTAAGCTACGGAAGACTAACCTGGACTTTATAGATCTGAAAACTACCCATGTCCGGAGGCAACGAGTTGATACTTTTACGATTATCAGGGACGCGGATGGTGCGGTGGAAGGTGAGGGTCAAGGCATCCTTAACGCCTCCATAGGTGAATTGCATAGATTCTTTTGCTATGTCGGCGTATATCAGTGGGGATTTGGTAGGATCCTGGACTCGGATCTGGACTGCGGTGTCCTGGCTATTTTCGTTGGTAATCATATTTAGCGACGGAACGGGATCGCTTGTGGATGGGGGAAAAGAGAATGGCAATAATGCGACAGGATAAGATAGGTATATCTGAGAAAGTTCTGCCCTTGGGTTCGCTAAGGGGTCTGGCTAAGAGAACAAGGCTGGAGGAAACTTGGAATTTAAATACTAGTTATTTTGATATCGGCAGTGTGAAACTATTAAGAAAGATTTTCCCTTGCTTTGTAATAGAACATCCGCCGAGACAGAATATCCGCGGGAGCCTAGTTGGAAGTGACAAGTGAAGAAATTATTCTTTGATACTATAGACATACAGATAGCTGCTGTTGCAGAGTATAGTCTATGCATATAGTCTTCCATTTTCAGTGATTCTAGGAACCTCATCACCACTGGCTACAAGTTCGGTTCTGTACTTAAGCACTTATTGTTTCTTCACCCAGCCAGAATTCCCTTCGTTACCAGGAGGAAAATAACCTATGACAGAATCTCGCTAGCGGGATGTAATTAGTTATATCCTTTGACGCCGTGGTTGGGATAAATCATAAGCGCAGCTTGCTTGTCTCTATAGTACTTTCTAAGTTGCTGATTCTATTGCTATGACTTTCATCTACTATGAATCTCACTAGGCGTAAGCTGTCTTACACTGGTGCATGTCTATATGCTTACACTGTCAGAGTTGAGGGTGATTCAGCCAAGCGCCTTCCTGTTTGATCATGTACGATTACACAATCTGGCACATCATTGTGTACTAGGACGCCCCAGCAGATAAAGTTGAGCGTAGTAGGTAGCAAGCGAGACAAGCATCAGATGTTCTATAGTGTACTCGCCTGCCTGATAGATACGTCCACACTATTCTCAGTGCGGCTAACTCCACGGGCGCCTACTCATCACTAGACGCTTGTGAACGGCATAGCATAAGGTAGCTAGCTGCGCGACCTACAATCGTTCATATGCTCCTTCTCACCTACCATTACGGACTTGACCGCTGAATGGTTACAGTGTATCTGACAGAGCATTACGCAGTTTTGCAGAAAACGGCGGTCAGGTTTGCCAAAATATAGCCTTAGGTGCTGGTGACTATAGATGGTGGGAGTGCAGAATATCCGTCCAATGACTTTTTTTTTTTTTTTTTTGTGACCTGATATTTTCTCCCAATTGGAGTTGGATTATGTGTATCTGTGGCTGCTTTACGCACTCTCATCACATGCTAGATAAAAGCCAAGCTGGTTAAATTCCACGAGCAGTTCCTTGAAAACAAATCAGGCGTTGTGACGTATCATCCGGACCAGAGCTTTATGCGATGAGTGGTCATGTATACTACCCTAACCCTCTGTACCAAAGCCTCTTACCTAAGGAGCAGATGTCTTGTGATGACGACCTTCTTCGTCGTCCTCCACACAAAAAAGAGCAGCGGATTAGAGTTAACTGTTTCCGCTGTATGAAGCGGTGATCAATGGCTAATAGCTAAATCATATCTGAGTTGCACAAAAGTGATCGTCTAGTACCTTGTTGTTGATCTTTACGGCAGAATCAGCCAAGACGGGTTATTGGAAACATGGCTGACTTAAGCGATGCCAAGACAAGCGTCCAAGGGCAACAAGCTTTGCCAAGTAGTTCGAGCAACATCAGGATTGCCGGTGGACGGCAACGGCAAATGCTAGTGTAGTTAGTGTAAGTAGGTACTGACTCAAAGCCAAGAATAAGAACCTATAATACTTTACCTACCTTAAGTAGGTACCTACATTAAACAACCTATTGGTGGGATTATAAACGGCGGGCTGGCGGGTAGGTACATATCCATGTATGCTGGTAGTAGGTATGTATGTTGTACTGAATGCCGCGCATATACCGTACCTAGGTCGCAGGTTGCTTGGGTGTTTGTAAGGAGGTAGGTACTAGTAGCGTGAGGATGTGTTAAATGTCCACACGCAGGCATACTGTAGGTACATAACTAAGTACTTACATAGGTAGGTAAGTGTTAGGTACTGTATCTATACTGTAGGTGAACTGTACTGTAGAGGAAGGTGATCAAGCAAGCAAACTGCAGCCCGAATCCAAGGCTCTTGGCGATAAGGAGCACGCGCTCTGCAACGATCCGACTGATGCGGGGAACTGGAAGCGGGAAACGAGTAGCGCATCATCCACATATGGGTGATAGGCATTGCAGAATAAATAAATGCGTGTGACGCTGCTGCGTACACAGTAAATATAAATATGTCTAGTACGAGGTTTTTGTTTTTTGGTTGATTTGCTTTTTCACTCAGATTAGGTACTATTGCTAGATTACATACAATAGATCTACAGTAGACAAGTACAGGATGTACCTACCTATGTATGTAAGGACATGTACTGTTATGGAGCTAAAAGCCGCGTCTATTTTGAATAGTTCTTCTTCTAGCTGTAGGTACTGTATATTCCATACCTAGGCCCTGTCCTTTTCAACCTTGAGACATGGTTTTCATGATCTATACGTACTACAGCATTCAATTGTGTCTTTTGGTATGCATGGGCCTTTGGCCTTTGGCCACTCTGGGCAGGTTTTTATTCATTTCGCGTAGGTAGTGATACTGTTGACTTGGTGCATGTACAGTGCATATGGAGAGGTACATGTACACGTGCCTACACTATACCAGGATTTGAAATACAACACTCGTCTCTTCCCGTGACTCCTATTCATTACTTGCTTGCTTCCATAAGTTGAATAGTTCCGCACTGCACCGTTCTGGACCTTTCTCTGGAGCCGTCGGTCCTGTTTAACTCCCGAGTCGTGTTAACATGACTGACTGCAGTACAGTACACTAGGTATCTAGATGTGACCTACACTATCTGAATCCACTTGTGCCCAGGCCAGCGTTGCGCAAGCGTCGGATTGCTTGCCCATGATCGACGTGTACCGAAACAATGATACGTCCGTCAGCCCTCCATGGAGTCGTTTCACCCGACAACATCACCAAACACATTGGGAGACGAGATCGGCCAGAGACGAAAAATACCCGGGATTCTTGTGGCTATTGTTTGACAATTTGACAATGCAGTCTCTTTGACACTTTCTGTCCGAGTTTCTCTTTGGGCACATGTATGAAGGTTGTTACCTGACAAGTATCAACCGAGGGGGCACTAATAAAAATAAATAGTGCTTATGTAGATACCTACAAGGGAGACTAGGTAGAACACTGCTGTGTAGACCACACGAGTTGGAGTGAACGATTCCAATGGCATAGAGCGCCACTTGGTGGGTACTTACCTTCAAATGTTACGAAGTAGGTACCTTAGGTACTGTACCCTATAGTATGTAGGTACATATGTACCTATAGAAATGCAGTATAGCTGCTGATATACCGCATTATCCGTGCAAATTTATATTGTCCAGTTAAAGGTTAACTGCTAGACTTTGCTAAAAGCTCGGACCAACTATACCCTATAACCTAGCTACTTAATTTAGCTATAAATATTATAATTTATTATTGTATTAAGCTAATACTTTTTTATTTATTTAAATAATTAATATATTATTATTGAAGTTTTTAGTATTATTTATTAATACTATTTAAAATATTTAAAATAACTATTAAAATTATTTTTTTTAATATAAGCTATATATTTTTTGCTATTTAATTAGATTAGCTTTTTTTTGTTTATAAATATATAAGATTTTACTTATTATTAGCTACTAATTAATATTTATAGTTAATACTATATAGCTTTTAAAAAACTACAAAGCAGTATTTTTTAAAATAAACAAAGTTTATATTTTTTTAATCGATTTATAAACAAATAAATAAGCAATATATCGCTATTAATAAAAAAAAACGCTATTTAAAAGCTATTTTTTTTAATAAACTTTAACGTTTTAGCAATATATAAAAAAGCTTTTTTAAAGTATAATATTTAATAAAAAGCTTTTTTTTTAAACAATAGGTATAGTTTTTATATTAATTAATAAAGTTATTGTTATTATATTAATTTTTTTAATTTAACTTATAAAATAATATTAAAAATATAAAACTTTTAATTATAAATCTTTTAAATAAATATATTATATATTAAGTTATATTTTTATGTTTTTAGATACTTCTTAAAATAGGTATAAGTAAAGAATCTACTTAATGGAGTTCTTTATTTCCACCCCTTAAATCTGACAGGTGTCACAGTTCCAACTGCTAGTAGGGCCAGTGTTGACTTACTGTTATTACACGAGGAAACCCCCCATATATGTAGCAGAGACTATCTAGCTGGTATATATATTTGGCTTGGTTAGTTGTAGGAGCTCACGAGCTACTAAGACCTACACCACTTCGCAATATAAAACAGCTGATATCAACGTTATATATGATCACAGCAAAGCTACTATTCTAATATATGTGCTTATTGTCCTAGATTAGTCCGCCTCGCTGGTGGAAAACTGGTGTCATAGAAGTCCAAGGTACTACTGTTGAGGATGTCTAAATATTATGTAAGGTCGGGGTAGTCTCCTCTTTTCAGCTGCCGGCTCTGATTTTCTTGACCCCGGCCTTTTAGTATTGTCTTTTTGCTGTGTGTCTAGTACCGGTGGTATACAATTCTACCAGAGCAGGTTGCATTTCTCTCAACAGCCAGGCCGGGGTCTCGCATTATGGCACTTAACATATTCAACGATCCATCCATCAAAGAGTGGCTTGAAAAGCGTAGGGAAGCTGCTAAAGACTTGAAGGAAGCGGGGCAATTCGGCGAAACGCAGCGTTGGCTACAAGAGAGGAGCGCATTTTCGTTCTATACCTCATCAAGCCCACACTCCTGCCAGCATTGCAGAAACATCGTGATTAACTTAGAGCATACTAAACTCAAAAGCAAACTGAAACTCCCATACAACCTAGTTGACTCTGTGTTAGCTGCCAGAGGCGGCTGTGCTCTATATCAGAATTTCGTCGACTCGGTCTTTAAGAACACGAACGAGGAAGTCAGGGCCGCCTGGGGGGGAGACGCCGAGCCGAGCTTCTGGATCGAATACTTTGCGGAGAAACTGCCGTACGAAACTGCGCAGTTGAGCTTTACGATCATCGCACCGTCGCAGGATGGGTCAGATCATGTCCTAGACGCCGATGGTGATTTGACGGTTTGGACGCTTGAAGGTATTCCCTTTTTGTTAACGTTGTTGCGCCGCTCTTATAACAGAGCAGATCGAGTCACTTGATTACTGACTGCTCGGCTGTGCCACCCTGGAACAGGGGATCCTGCTTCTGTTGATGTCTCAACTCGGCCCTACGAGCTAGACTACCGATCGTCCAAAAGCACAGCGTGGGCGCGGAACTGTATCAAATATTGCCAGGCGAATCATTCGGGATGTACTGTCCCAGTAGGCGGCGATACAAGCAAGGAGGTTATCAATCCGAATTCGATTCCATCCCGCTTACTAAGGCTATACCAAAATGCAGACGACGTTTTACATGCCCAAGTTATAGGGCGTGATATGGAGCACACAATCCCTACGCTGAGAGTATCACATCAGGGCTTCGCGATTTTATCATACTGTTGGGGAGGCTCACAGCCGATTCAGCTCACGCGCGAAACTATCAAACATGCTTCAAGTTATCCAACCACCATGTTGCCCAAGACTCTTGCAGACGCAGCCTGGTTCACGCACCAGCTGGGCTTGGAATATCTCTGGGTCGACGCCCTGTGCATCCTCCAGGACGACGTCGACGACAAGGGCCGAGAGATCCCGCGGATGGGGCAGTACTACGGCGACGCAACGGTCACGATCTGCGCCGCGTCAGCGGAAACCTGTTTCAAAGGGTTCCTTCCCACGCCACCTCCAGCCGAGAACCCAGAGAACTATTTATTCGGGCCCGTCGAGCTGCGCGCGAAGACGACGACGGGCGAGCTCGGCACCATCCAAGTGTTCAAGGAGCCGGATTACTTCAACTCGCACCGTGCGCGCGAGCCTGTCGTCAAGCGCGGCTGGACACTGCAGGAATCACTGCTGTCGCGGCGCCTCCTCATCTTCTCCGCGCAGCACCTGTATTTCGCCTGCCGGGAGGCCAACGCGGGCTGCGGCGGGCGCGAGCCGCTGCCCAAGCCGCGCATTATCGGATTGTACGAGTCTCGCGTCCCGGGCGTCAATACCATCTCGAGCCTGCAGCGCATGTATCCGGCCGTCAGTACCTGGGACAAGGTGGTGAACGAGTACACGCAGCGTCGCCTGGGGTGTTTCGAGGACAAGCTCCCGGCCATCTCGGCCATGGCGGCTAGCCTGGTGACTATGGCGAGGGAGGAGAGGGTGCAGGAGCTCCGGTACTGTGCTGGGCTAATGCTGGACTTGGAAGGGAAGGATAGGGGCTGGAAAGGTGAATTTCTGTGGGCCGTCACGGAGCCAAATTCGTCTGTTGTTGTGTCGGACTACTCTTCTTCTCCCTCCTGGTCTTGGGCTTCGCTCCAAGCACCGATCCGTAGGTGGCAGGCCAACCCGGACGATTTCCCGGACGAAGATGGTATTCGCTTGCTTCATGTCGACGCGCCATTAGAAGACGCCCGAAATCCATTTGGTGCCGTGAGAGGAGGGCTTATCAAATTGGTGGCGCGAACACGACCCTTCTCTACGATTGACAGAGACGGAATACATATGCTAGTAACTAACAGAACTTTCTTAGAGGACGGGATGTATGATGAATCCAGTCGGTCTGTCCTAGTCTTCCGTCCCGATTCGGTAGAGATAGATGATATACTGGCCCGCGGTGGCCAGGGCGTTCTTCTACTCGAGCTTGAAGCAGCTAGGACTAAACGCACGAGAGCAGCAACCTACCCTGCCGGGCTCCTAGTTATGGAGTGTACAGGAGATTCGGAGGAAGAAAGGTGTTACAAGCGTGTTGGGATGTTTGACTTTACAGTGAATAGCGCCACGCTATCAGAGAGTTGGCGGGAGTTAGCCATGGAACAAGCTCTAACACTTTTCAATAACTGCGAACTGCGCGAAATCTCCATATCATGAAGCAGCTCGTAGCCATATTTACTCAAATATGATGCCTAGCCCATTTGTGCTCTCGCGTATAGTTAATGCGTCAGTCATCAAATTTAGCATGATCTCTTCTGCGCCTCTGATGTTACATCAGAAAAGGACCGAAGAGAACCATGTCCCTCCATAATACGTGTTGACGCGATTTGTCTGGGTAGAGAGTAAATACGATATTCTAAAGAACCAGGCAAATTTGTATTATACAGAATCTAGTTTCTTATAACCCTACTGTAGCGAAGTATTCGTCTCTAATGCTCTGGACGCGAGTTGAATCGACCATATAGATAGGATAGAACACATTCCATGCGCCAAGCTATAGTAGGCTGATGTCAGTCGTCGAACACAAGGTACTCTTGTGGACGTTAGAGAACACGGCGGACTCATACAACCTTGTCCCACAGTAGACACCCGCCATAGAATGTTTTAGAAGGAATAGAAGTTGTACGAGAAGGTAGTCACATGATATTTGCAGGGGATCCAGGTACCTATAGGGCAAGTTTCTATTTGCTCCATGTAGACTTGGGTAACCCTACAATCTAGGTAACGTAAAGAAAGGTTCGCAAGCGATTGAAATAAGGCCGATGAATTACTGGATCTATAAGTCGACGAATATGCCGAGGACGAGCTCATTCCTCCCAATACCTCCCCGGTTACCTAATAAGGGACGGGTGATTGGTTCCTTATACGGCTGTTCCTGGGGGATGGGAGAGGGTGCGCGCACGAATGTATCCGTCCCAAGACGGTAATATCACGCGGGTCAGACCTTGTCTCGAAGGCAGCACAGCGCAGCACAGCGCAGCACAGCGCAGCACAGCACAGCACAGCACAGCACAGCACAGCACAGCACAGCACAGCACACGACAACCATCTCTGTTCCCGGTCATCTTTTTCGATATTCATGTGGGCGGGCCAGGTTAGGTCAGATTTGGACATCTCCTGTCGTGTTACCGTTGCACGGTAGGTATGTGTGGTAGGGGTTTGAGATGTACCCCATCGTTGGGTGGGTGGATGGATGGATGGATGGATGGATGGATGGATGGGGGAATGTGGAGAGGACGTACAGTACAGTATATGTATATAGAAAGGCAAGCCCAGGGCTAGACTTCCCATGCCACAAATAAGATTAAAATAGAACAGAGGTGGGTTGACTTATCTGCCCGCCTTATTTACCAACCAGCTACGATACCATTCTCGGAGACTATGTATGTGTGTTTGCGCAAGCAGTCTAGATAGCCATGGCATCTTGATGACCGCATTCTCGGGGCCAGTCTCGTCTTACTAAAGCAGGAGAGAGAGATGGACGGAGAGGGGGGGGAGACAGAGAGAGAGAGAGAGAGAGAGTCTAGCGCATGTCCGGACCCTAAAAGTAAAAAAGTCGGTCAGTGAGCATGCAGGTGACGATGGATGGAGGAGAGACGAACGACGAGAATTGCCATCCAATCAAAGGGCCATTGAGGAGAAGGGTCATCTGGATTTGGATGACGGTCGATATACTATATACTCGGAGGCCCAGGACACATCGGGCGAAAGAGACCCAATCGCAGGCGCGGGGTGGTTTCAAGATTGCGTGCGGCCTTCTCATCATTTCACAGCCCGCTGGCGTTGGTCATGTTCATCATCATCTGGATGCGTTGGCGTTGGCATCTTGCGAGC
>NQIM01000720.1:0-12581 GCA_003426235.1 Xylaria polymorpha
TGGAGACGAGGGCCAAGGGCAAAGCCCGATATATTAATACGGCGATCTGATTGCACCCTATCTCGTGACGGAGAAGTCGGGGAAGGAAAATCAATAATTCTGAAGTTCGTCTACCTGACTTTGGAATATTCCCTACAGGATTGCAGGTATGTCAGAATTGGATAGCTTATGTTGGTTGTGTTGGCGCAAATTGGAAAATTTCGCCGCAGCTAGTGCCTGGACTGGTAAAATTGTTGGTATTGTGGCGAATCCTTGCTGATTTCTGAGTAGGTATTCCTTTCGAAGCTCATTGACGGTAGAGAACGGGTCCCCTCTCTGCTGCGCATACGGCTGCTGACAAGGTGACAAGCTAACTCATAAACCCAACTCTCTTGGAAACCACTTGCTGATCGAAAGGGGTATGTGCACACTAACGCATTCTGAGTACTTCTGGAAACCTCGCTGCCAAGGGTGAAGAACGCGACAATGATGATGGTGGTCTATCTTTGACTGTAAATATTGGCTAATTGGCTAAAGAGTGGTTGGGCAGCAGCTCTAGGACGGGCAAGCATTAGCCATAAATGGGAGCTACGGCCTGGTATGGTTACGGAAGACTTCATACCCTGCGAAGAAGAAGATATTCGTTACCCAGACGTAGCCAGCGTCCAAGCCCAGCTCTGTTGCAATCCGCGGTAATGCAGCAGTCACTACAGTATTCTCGAGAGCGCTGAGGAGGCCAATAGTTGCGCATGTGAAGATGATAGCCCAGAAACGACCGTTTGGCTTGAAACTGGTTGCTAGTACGGCTTTCTCATCGTCCCTGGCGTCCGATCCTCACCTGGAAGCAACAATAGGTTCAGCTGTACTACTCATCATGTTTAAATATACGAATTGTGATGTACCTAGTATTTAGTAACCAACTGCATCGTATGAGTTAAAAACAGCTAAAAGCTGGAACTTACCTATTATACTTTGTAGGCTAGCTATCTTGGTAGTTTATCTTCGGAAATCTATGTCTCGGGATATGTAAAGCAGAACAAGATCACGCTGTGAGGGTTCCGAATGTCAACGGTGAGGGTTGGCGAATCGGAGTTTAGCAGCCCAATTAATATCCCAGAGAATATACAATATACCTAGTGGAACTCACAGCGTAAGATATTATATACATGTATTGGAGGAGAAGAATTCTGTCGCAGGCCAGCTAGCTTCAGTGTAGGAGCTGGATCGGGTCGCTTAATATAAGCGAATGCTATGTTGTCGTCACGCCGTTTTTTGCCATAGCTGCACATACTCCTTTACACCGGCCGGTACCTGTATTCCCAGAATACACTCTTTCTCGATGGAGTTCATCGACCCTAATATTTTTGTGTTACTACACCGAAAACCACTGATAACTGAGAATTTAATTCTATAATCGACGAACTGTTGTGTCTTCATGTAAGGTGAACTTGGGCTGCTCCATCAAAAGAAGGACTTGGCTAGGTTTGAATAAGTAGGAGAGATAATTAGGTTAGATTAGAACGAATTGGAAACGAAAGATTATATAAGTGCAGAATTTTAAATACTAGAAAGAATTAGTTAGGATTAGCGAAAAGGGGCTAGATTTACGTGTATAAAGGGTATAGAATTGTCAAGGGGCAATGCTTAGTCACCTACCTACGCATACTTTCATAGCTTTCTACTTAGCCTTTATTGATTTTTAAACCCCAATTCTATTGCGTGGCTTTTGATTGAAAAGTCTAACACCCATCATGCAGCTATAACTTGCCTGGGATGCGTTACGGGTTGGCCTACCTCCCTGCAAAGACTATTTTGCTATAAATTAGACACCGGGCCGACTCAATATAACGGAGAAATTACAGCTGGACTGTATTAATAGTACTGTACAACATAACAAATGCGGTTACCGACATCAGCACCTCTATATAAGTAGTGTTATTAGATCGAGGCTAGAACTACGAAGTTTCGGCAGCGACTTAAGCTAGGGGTATAACAATTTGCGGAACTTCTGAAGTTGGTTTATTACTCTTATTCTACCTACATAGCAGTTTAGGAAATTGGGTAAGATACATGCTTCTGAATCATGCTCTACGATGGATAACGGATAAATGAGTTGCCGCAAGACTTAAACCCAACAGAGAAATTCCACCAACGGCCTTGCTCTAGTCTCGTTACCGTCACAATTCTGTATTTTGGTTGACATCACTTTGATATTAGTTAATCTTTTTTAATTTTCATTTTTTTTTCTCTTTTCGCTTTGCATGAGGGTAACAAAAAAACTAATAAAAAAACAAACGCTGCTATCAACTACAATTTCCTCAATCCAACTACTTCAGTTGCGCCTTGAATGGTTCTCTGTAACAACTGACTACTTGCGCGTATAGACGGTGAGATCTCTGTGGGAATGCGTACTCATGCGAAATGGGTTGTTGTCGCGCATGGTTTTAAGTTTGTGTGCATTGTAGCCGCTATGAAGCTGGTTGGTTCGCCTCGTCGCATGGATCAAATGGGAAGTCCATCTGTTATTAGTTTAGTACATCTTCATGAATGGAAGGAATGGATGATGTTCGAGACCTACCTCATAGTCTCCCTGGATTGTCCGACCCCTTTGAGAACCTCGAACGGATCCTTCGCAGCATGCTCCTCAGGCCAAATCATAGCTCTCGGGAGCGGGAGTGGCGTTTCTTGATACGGGAAATCGGCGATTACTTGCTTAACTGGGACTGGCATGGGCCCTTCTATGCCAGCCCAAATAACGAGGGTATTCTTGGTGATGTGACGGAAAGCCGTGGTATTATCCGTGATGACCTCACCTCCTTGATGCTGTAGAATTTTGGCCGTATAGCCCGTATATAGAAGATGCTGGAAAATCAACCGTGGAGGGGTTTTTCTTCCGGGTTGAGCGGCCAAGAAGTCTCTAATCATGATGGCTAGGAGGTGGTGGTGCGTACGCCGAAGAATCCTCCCATGAGTGGACGCGTGGGGACCTAAGACGTCAGCTTCGAAAGTCCCCAGATCAAAGCAGATAATGTTGTCTATGCGGCGTTCGACGCTGGATAAAGCCTCCAAAATCCTACGAGGCGTCTTATTATTGCAAAACTGCTCCCCAGCCTCGTCAAAGATCTCCTGTGCCATCCCCTGGTAGATCCTTCTTGGGCTCTCTGACCATTCGAAGAGAGTCGGATTTTGTTCGGGGTCGGCCGGATAACCCCTGACTACCGCCGGCGAATAAAAACGTGTCTGTCTCCCATCCTCTCGAGCGCTACTGATAGTGTACTGCAGACTTCGTAGTGCTACTGCAAAAGGTAGCCTAGGTGACGCAAGGTTAGCAGCGTGTCGTATTTGCGTATTGACTTCTGATAGTATTCAAGTTGAAATGAGAACCAGTATTTAAAGTGTCGTAAGTAGTCATAGGGGAGGGGAGTAGCAGTTGTGCTTACCTAGAGTCAGCCGTGTCATATGACTGTTGATTTCCGAAAGAGTCTCGGAAGTAACACGTGGTGTTGTTGGTTAGACTGTACCACGCAGGCGTGGATTCTTGATCTTTGGATGAGAGGAATTCCTGGATCCGAGCTATCTCGTCCATGCGGAAATAAGGCCAGCCTTCTCTCTCGAGTTTCAGTATCGCAGACCGTGCGCTCTCTACACATGAGGAGCTGGGTACGGGGCCCATCAGGTGGTGGGGTATTAGCGGCATCATTTTGCAGTCTGACTTTGTTGTAGTGCTTTGTTGTAGTGCTTTGCTGTAGTGTGAAAAATGGAGAAGCGAACAATCCTTTTGGGAAGGAGGAACTGAGCGGCTTTATAGCCTCGCTCGATACTGAAAAAAAGGGATGTGACTGAGAACCAGCGATCTTGGTACTACCTAGTGTAGAGGATTGCTGACGCCCTTGGTCTGGTGTAGTACCGACACTTATGTTTGCAGTTTTTTGGGTAGCCAGGGAGTTCTAGCTTCCTTACATACAGAATCCTCCTCATTTTTGTGTCACCACTTAGTAAATATCGTCCTCAAATACAACATACTGGATCACTTAGGAACCCTATACTTGAGGTAATTAGGCAATAAACATATTTTGCTGCGCGAAGGTCTCTAACACTCCTTTGTAAATGCTACTGACCTACACACAGAAGTATCTTGCCTTATGACGGGCTGTAACTATTCAAGACTAATGTTTATAAAGGTGCGCATACGTACCTAGGTATTCACAGAGAGAATTTTATTTTGCTATTTCTCCCTGTGTGTATAATCAGAATAATTCAACTCCGAGCTTTTATCACGTAAATAGCATGAACCTACACACCCACTTCTATTGGTATTGCTTGTTTCCTGCCTGTTTTTAATGCAAACTAGAAGTCGTGCGCGCCAGACATGGATTGATATACCCCAGGGGTACCAGGTTAAACAAGCGCCGTCGGGGAGTGTCCTTGTCGACCAGGGAACTTCTAGCTGCTACAAGGAATACTAAGGTTATATTTTAGCTATCTGGCGGGAGCGACAAGCACCTTAGTATTGATGTCATCTCGAAAATTGCCTGCAATCTCCTAGTGTTTGTCGTTGTAAAGGGAGGGGCTATGAAGTGGGCAATCCTTTCACACTCTGGATTGAGCCCTTGTAGAAGCCAATTAATACTAGTTCATCCGAGTCCTCGGGTCCTCTATGGTGCTCTGAGTAAATTGTGAAATTCCTGTGTCGATGTTGAGTATGCCGATTTCTGATTCCTCTATTCGCTACACGTGACCCGCCACCTCACCTAATTAGAGGCTTCCTTCTAGGACCTATTTTGTTACTCAACCTAAAATCTTCAGGTATTCCGTTGCTTAATTTTAAAGTTTAGTTTTTTTAATAAATACTTTATGCCCCGGTCCTTTGATCCTTCTTCTTTCCTTTTTTTTTATTTTATTTTTTTTTTTTTCGGTTCAACTGTCCATATTTCTACTAATAGCAAAAATACCGCACGCTAGCTTAGATCTGTAGCGCTGCTGCGTATGCGTGTATTTTATAACTACAGCAGTCTTATAGATATAAAGTAAAAAAAAGCCCCTCCTAAGATCTCTAGCTGTTTACTATGCCTTTCTTTAAATATTTCGACTCTCCTAGCCCGTGACAAGCAACCGGACATCTCGAAGCATCTAAGATCCCGCTCAACTGCCTTTTAACACCCACTCGACGGCTAGTGCAAGATATTTCTTAATAGCTAGGGAAAGGGACAGGCTCGATTACCATCACAACAAGGTGGCCGCTTAGATAGAAGCCGGCATATACGTCAGCTCTTTTGCTGCAGTCAGTCAGGCTATTACCAACGGGCATAAAAGCGTCTCTAGAGCTGGGCCCGGTATCCGAGCGCGGTGTGTGCCTTGTCACTAAGCCAAGTAATAGCTATGCTCAGCCAATTAATGCGACTAAGACATAGGTCCGGCCTGATGTTTGTCACGTTCGTAACGGTTAAACGAACAAGGGCCTGCGCAAAGCCCCCCTCCTTCTTTCCCATCGTCACACTAGACTATCTCGCCAGCCCGGTCCATAACGAAAAGAGGCGGCTATATAGCAGGCCAGGCCAAATGTCCAAACGCGGCGTATATTTTGCTATATAGTGAAGTAGTGCGGGTGGCCTTATACTAGGGGGTATGGTGATATACACTTAGTAGGAATGTAAAAAGGGGGGGGGGGGGGGGTAACGTAATGGGATCGTAGGGATAAAAAGGGGGTGTGGCAATTGTACGCAACCTGGAGGAGAGGCTTGATCATCGCGTTCTTCTTTTTATAAATTTTGGACCTTCAATATACTCGTTTCCGCGCGATCAAATCGTTCCCCAAGTAAATGCGCAGTTTAAAGCAGATTGGATGAGTATAATTGACGAATACCTCCAGTCGACAGGCCCAGCCAAGTTAATACCACCCGGCCTGTTTTAATAGTTATAACAAAGCTCTAGCCAGCCAATAAGCGTAAGTAGGTATAAACAAAATCAGCCTTCTATCCGATAGGTTAAAACTGCTTTAATAAAGGCTTGGGTAGTATAGTTATATACAAGCTAAAAGAAGATATAGCTAGAGAACGAACTCCAAAGCATAAACCGGAAGCCGGCACTTCCGCTACATTTGCTGGCTTAGACTAAGGCGAAGTACTTTCCACTATATCGTAAGTTCTCTATTCGGCGTTAGGAACGTCTATTACGATTATGCAACCATACGGATTATATCACAAAGGAATCGGCTTGGTCAGCCATGCAACACCTATATTATAGATTCTATCCGCGTAAACAACCAACTATAGTAGCCTTAGTTGCGTCACAGGGACCACGTCAGCCTCACTGCAGTCTATCCTCGCTCCTTCGCACAGAAGCGGACTTACGAATACAAAGACTCGCGGTCTACCAGTCCTACGCTACCCCCTTCGTAGATACTCAATCCTAAAGCCTTGCTCGGCTATCTTATTCTATGATCATATTATCACTATTATGCCCATATTCTGGTATAGCAGGACACCTTTCGCAAAACTTGTAGTGCTCAAATAACAAAAAATGCACTATAAAGGGCAAAGCGGTAGTTGCAGAAGTCCTCGATCTAGGTAGTCTATACTAACACGTGTAAAAGCCCTGCCGCCTGATCAAAGGCGCGATCTATCTAAACCTAACGATAATATACAGATAGCACCTTATTAGCGCAAGAGGTAACGCAAAACTTACCAAAAAGAGCAGGCAAGCCGAAGGCTTGCGGGGCAGGTGCCTAAGTTTGGGCTGCTGCTAGGACGACGTAAAATATAGCCACTCTACGAAACCCTTTTGCGACAGCCCTCGAACATACGCAAGACGAGCAGCTTAGGCCTTTGCAGCAGCAGGCTATCGAAAAAGCCAACAGTAGCCAAGGGCGCAAAGCCTCAAGGGGTTTCAAAGTCTAAGTAAGATGGGGTAAGTCGTTCAAAGAGGTCGACGATGTAATTGAGAGCTTGAGCGCATACGGGGAGCCCGAGTCGCATATGGAGGGATTGCAATCGCAAGACACGGCCCTCGTAAGGCCCGTAGGGCATGACGTGAGCCGTGTTTGCCGACAATAAAGCGTTGGGGTCTTTGCCTACTATCCTCGTGTATCTGTAGTGTGATGTCGTCTGTTTGTAGTATGCGCTTGTTGAAGTTATTACCATGCCAAAACATCTTCCTGTTCCTGTCCCGCGATCTACCTACTAGTGTAGTGTATGACTTAGCATCTCTTCGTGAGGCGAGTTAAGGCTATTGCCAAAGAGGTGGGAAGCGGTTTCAGGCCGTCCCTATTGCATCGGTCACCGGCAACGATGTGCTCGGCCTTCTAAGTTTTACCAGCAATAGCCGCGCTACGATACTCATAAATTCTGATTGCCGCCAGCGCTGCCCAAGCTGATGCGCATCGCTTATCAGCTCCGTGATAAAATCTCGCAAGAGTCCGACATCGGCTACATCGGAGGACCTTTCCCGCAACTGCAAACGAGCCGTCCCTTGTCGAAAGTGCTCGCTGAGATCACGGCTAGCGCTTCACGTTTTAAAAAGCGGGTAGACCAATTCTTTAGACGTGGAGGGACAAATCCGCCGAAGTCGAATGCAAACGGCAGCTCCTCAGAATGTGGCACCATCTCCTCGTCATCGAATCCACAAGGTATTGGATGGTGGTGAACTCTCCTTTTTCTTACTGGGCACCGCAATGGGGTATACTTGTGCATAGTGCCAAGCTTGAATCCTTTCCTCGCGCCGGGGAATTCGAGGACGGCGCAGAGGGCTGCTACGATATCTTTGTGCTTAAATGCTCCATTTTCTCTTCGGAGCAAAAGGTTGAGGATTTTCTTCTTGCTCTTTGACAACTCTGATCTCCAATCTCCGCCCAAATCCGGCTTGCCAAGCGCAAGGCGGAATAGGTGCCAACAAATTTCGCCGTCTGGATATTTGGTCTGGTGCAAAAACCTGGACACGTGGGGATCGCGATAGAGCTTCACCGGCCACCAGAACCTCTTCCCAAACTTGCCCCGAGCTGCCGCAATTCTCTGCCGCCCATCGAGACAGACGATGCGCTTCCGGAGACGCACCCGTGGGTACTTTCCCGTCTGCACGGTGCTCCGGAAATTCTCTTCAGGTCTAGAAATAAAGGCATTGTTAACTAAAGTTCAATTTAGCTATATTGTAACTTGTAACGACCGCTCCGGCTACCGGACTACAGACGGACTATAGTCGGGGTGTTGGTAGGTGGGACAGAGTGTCGTAAGGCAGTTAGGCCTTAGGATATTGCTCCGTCGTGGTGAATCGAGGGTGGTACTGTGCAATTCTCACTAAGAGTTGTCGTCAGGAGATTACTGTTAGAATTAAGCAAGTCTTCAACTGATTCATTGATTGTGATGCCATTCTGTTGATCTGTCCTCTTGCGGTGACCGCGTCGGGACCCCTGTCATCCTGACATGGGTCCGTCATTGGATACCCCTTTAGTCAATACACCGAATAAGATCATATCCCTTATATCTGACATTTCCTTCCTTTACCCGTCTTCGATCATTCACTCCTCACACACAGTGATTCCGTTCATCACTCAATCACCATGAGTGATTCCCCGAATCACTCCCATAGCTTGGTGACCAACCACGTGACCACCCATCATGCTGACTAGGTCATTCTTCTGTTGGTTCGTAACATAACTGAAAAATAAAGTCGTGTTTATTCCTGTAGAAATCCTACACGTCACGTTCATACTTTAATTAACAACTGTTGGCAGATGCTTTCAAGTATGGCAGCTGTTGCTTATATAATCTATACGAGATCCTATAGGGACGGATGGTACCCATAGGCCCAATTAAAATAATTCCCCATGTCCTCCGGGACAATACATAATTACAATCCTACTTGGTACAATCCCGTAAAATATTATATGCACGGATCCCGTGTCTGTATTGGGCGCCCCAGGGATGCCAGGAAGGGTCACGTGACGGATCACTGGATCACTCTGATCACTTGGGGTGGTCGGGGTGAGCGGATCACTGGGTGAAGGGAGGAGAGGCTATATATATAATGATGAATGATTCCCTATGTATCTAGTCGGTCCTTACTTCACTATTCAATCTAAGCATACATTCAGTTCTTGGAATTGTATGGGAGCAATCCTAACGATTTAAGCATACATTACACAGTCTCCTTATTGTTACGTTCCATACAGGATCACCAAGTATACCCCGAGACCTTTGGGATATATACGCTTATATAGACCTCAGTTCGTTACAAGGAGGCCTTCGTTATATGTCGGTAATCCTGCTGCAGCCTGTAGATATTAGGTTAATTCAGAGTGGCCGGTCAAACGCTTCAAGTTTTCTGCCCAACACAGCCAAGTGGACAAAACATTCTTCCATAAAACGCAGATGCCGTATGCTCTACAGCTTCCAAACAAATCACCAGTCTGCAAGGAGGCAGTATAACTATTGCTCCAGGATCTACAATTAATGGTTTTTATTGGAGTCAGGTATGTGTATAACCTTACGACGGGTAATAGTTACTGATCAATAATTAGCATGAGAATCGCTTCGTAGCTCTAGGGGTTATTTCGGAAATAATCGATCAGCATTAAGAGAGTACCAAACGATTGCATATAGACGGGACGGAGAAATGCGTAGCACGGCATCCCACACCACCGCTAGAGAACCCAATTATCCTCTAAAGCTCGTTGATAGCCTCATCGTAGGCGGCTATCATGGGTTTGTAAAGTTGATCTGGATCTCCAGTCGGGGTTCCAAAACTCAGTCTCGCTGTGTCACCAAACATTATCGACCTGATTCTCAGACAGAGCGGCTTAACAACATCCAATGCTTCTGGGAATTCGTCCATAATGCCTTCTAGCCTGTTCACAGTCATGTCGCCTTCTTTAGCAGCTGCAATATACTTGAAGCTGCCGATTTCCCATCTCCGAAGAAGGCTCTCCTTAGGTGGCCTCTCTTCACCAGCAAATCCATTACTCCATGATTGGCGCGCGCACATCCAAAGCAGGACGTAGAAGAACGACTCGAGATCGTGGCGGTAGGTGTGGTCGGCCGTACGCAGCACCTCTACTGCCATAAACTGCATCGTGCCAGTCTGGTGCCGCGCTCCGCTTGGGCCGCTGTCTCTCACCTTCGCCAGATCAAGGTCGATGAGCATGCCCTTGAAGCCATCCGCCGTTTCTGGCTCCGTGATAATAATGTTATTTGAAGAGATGTCGCGATGGAGAATGTTGCCAGTCATGTAGAGAGACTGGTGTGCCTTGATTGCATCTCGCATCGACTCCAGCAGTTCTTTAGTCGTTTTGAAGTCGCTAATGACACGGCCGGCCGGTGAGACTACGAGACAGGAATAAATCCTGTTCTCCCATAGGTCCTCGCCAGGTGTGGACAGGCTTGGCTTATCCTTAACGATCGACAGCTGGTCGTTAAACTCCTTGGCCAGTTTCGACTTCTGACTGTTGGACTGCCGCCTCTTGGATCCGGACGCGTTATCAGACGTGTGGTCGGATGATGACTTGCGCTTGTTGCCTGATGTGTTCGCGCTTGCTGTAGCCGACAATGGATCGTGAAAGTAAACAGCCTCACTCCGGAACTTGTGAGCCTTCGGGAACTCTAGTCCTTTCCGCATTTCTGCAATGGTGGTGAACTGACGATGCGCCACAACTCTGGCTACCCCTTTGACACCTTTTCCTTCTGCCAGCTTCAGTTGTTCTACCTCTGGTTTCCGTTTATCCGATGCCCAAGAGAACTTAGCGACGTGGTTATTTTGGGTCTTATAGCACGTAGTCCCGCGACATACGATGGCCTTCTGCCTGACCATCGCCTTGTCTAGCCTGACCTTCGTTTCTTTACCGTTTGCGTCATCCAATGTGACATAGCGATGACCATCCTCTCGCTCAATGAAAGTGCCCAGGCCCATCGCATCGTCATCCATTGTAGTATACCCAATAAAAGCGCGCGCAAACTTATCCGGCTCGTCGTGAATGTCAAATAGCCCCGAGCTGTACGCTCCAGACCGGTCGAAAACCCAAAGCTCCATCTTAAAGGCACATAAGGTAAACGCGTGGACAAATCGGCGCGTCGGCTGGTCGGCAAAAACACCTCGGACAGAGCGCGTAAGTTGGACGGAGATCCCCCTTGAACCTGCCTGTGTCATATGACTTTTTTGCTCCCCAATAACGAGGACGTTTTTGTACATGAAGGTCCCGCTCGCTTCCGTGGTTGGCGTTTGCAAAAAAATATCCATCTGGCCTTTCCGTTCCTTAAACTGGTGGGCAGTTGTAGTGGTATAAAGCTTATACGATGCATCGGCCAAGAAGCGTTGTTCTAGAGAGCAAAACCAGTCCCAGACCGGCTTTTCGTCAGTGATAGTCGGGAAATCAGTCCATCTTTCTCCGTTGTACGCTGTCATAACCCCCTTCAGCATTTCTTTCTGTTTCTTGCACCAGTTTTCAGGGTTCAAAAACTTGTCCCAGAATCCCCCTATATTGCGGAACGTGCATTTTTTTATCTCCTCGAAGAGCTCTCTTTCAACAATATCACGTGTTTCGCTATCGGCAAGTCGGCTCGAGCTAGTCTTAATAGGTGTTCCTTTGAATGTCGGGGCGATGCTGGATGGAGGGGGGGTAAGCGGACCGAGAACGTTGATGAGGCTAAAAACTGCAGCCCAAATGATGGCGTCGGGGGAGTTGTCGACAACATGGCGGACGAGAGGACGAAATTGGTCGAGCTTCACCACGCCTCCTCGAACATGCTGTATTATGGACAATAGTTTGACTGCCACGTTGCCGCTTCCGTCGGGAGAAGGAAGGCTGAATGCTGCGGGAGACACGACAAGAGCTCCTAAAAGGTTTGCGATATCTTCCTGCCGCAGGTCGTCGGCGTCGTCGCGCAATTTGTCTCGAAAGCGGTCAAGTACATCATTGAGCGGGCGTTCCGAAATAATTTTGATCTGCTCCTCTGTAAGGGTCATTTGTTATAAAATACAGCGTGGTTGATAGTTTCGAGGAGGAAGACTGATGGCCCAGATGGGAAAAGTAAACAAAGAGCAAGGATGTTTGCCAGCAGACCACCGGGTCGCAGCTGGACGCGTTTGCGCGAAAGTGGGGCAATCATGCACGGAAGCGGCTCGTCGAGGAACGACAAGAGCTACCTGGTATCTGAGACCTGGAATTACATAAGTCCAAATTGTGGTCCCTTTCCTGTGGCACCAACCAATCAGCGGCCATGTACGAACGACGAACGGGCGGCATCTAACCGTACAACGTTTTCTACAGCATTCTATACCGTCTTTTAGTGGGTTGTATAAGCGGCAAATATTCCGCAAATATACCGCTCCTAGTATAGAGCGTTATAAAAAAGTTAGTAGAAAAGTATCTATTAGAATTAAGCAATTCTAATTGATTAATGATTAATTAAGTTAATTATGTGTAAAGTTATATTTTTACGTTTGTACACGCTATATTAAATAAGTATAGGTAGAGAATCTATTTAATAGGGCCTTTATTTCTACCTTTTAAATTTAATACACCCCTTTAAAAAGGTTTATATAAATAAGGCTTTTTATATAATAAAATCGGATTTAAATAATTTAAATTAATTTAATTAAATTAAAGCTTTTTTAAT
>NQIM01000721.1:0-12575 GCA_003426235.1 Xylaria polymorpha
AATATATGCGAAGGTATATAAAGGCAGTGAATATATGTAAGGTAGTTGAATATATATAAGGTATATAAGGTAGTTAAATATATATAAAGGTATATAAAGGTATTTAAGGCTAAAAGAGCTGTTAAAATTAAAACTTATTTAATTTAATTTATTTATTAATTAATTAAGTTAAGTTAAGTAAAAGATTTGCTTTAAGCAAAAAAAAGCTAATTTATTAGTTTAAGTTAAGTAAAGCTAAGTAAAGCGCGTTTTTTGCTTTGCTTTGCTTGTGGTGTACGCTGTTCCGGGGTTAATCTGTAGCGTTCCGTGACAGACAGTTTACTTAAGTTGAATCCAGTCGATTAGACTACTTTGTCTATGAGTTAAAATATATAGAATAGCCCCTTTTGGACTCTTGTAAGCCTCCGTGAGAACGTTAACCAAATCAGAAGTCGACTGACAGTGTCACACGGATTAGATCCACGTGACCACCCCGGGCGGGGTAGTAAGACATTTTGTGTAATATATAAAGGCTAGTCAGGCCCCGGAGCCCTCACATGAAACTTACTCCTCAAGAGCCTTTGACGCCATAGCCAATTATTAGAACATTAGGAATATGAAGCTATTCCCAAGTCCAGAGACCCTCTGCCCTTGTGACAGCCAGGATCTCAGGTATAGATATATGCTGACTCTTATTGTTGCACGAAGGTCTAATTCTTCGTGACCTAGTCTCTGACTATACAATAATTATATATCCTTGGTTCCGTATGGTCGCAACATAGACAAAACACGTAACGCTGAGCCCTAACATACTATGAAACGTGGGGGCTCGTTACAAGTTGAAATGTTTACCACCCATCCGTGCGGCTATTAGGTCAGCCGAACGATATTGCAACGCTCTTAGCTAGAATTTTCAACCTCCCCAGCGCCGGAGAGAGTGAGTGAGTGGAGGATCGATTGAAATACTGCAATGGGAGGGCTTCATCACAGACCAATAGTTGAGTATTGCCATGGTAGTTAGGGGTACGTTGTCTAATCAGAGCCATTTCTGTATGTGTAAGTAGTGCAGAAAGCCCTTAGAGGCAACTTACCTTCACTTATTATTCTTTTAGCTCTACATTTTTCTTTGCGTTGGTTCTTTTAATTGAATATTATATAGTTCTATACAATCAAGATGTTCCTCAATTAAATAAGTGGTCTATCTGCGCCATGGATGTGTCTCGGGTAGCCTACCTCCAAGGGCTGATCAGACTGCCTGATGAGACAGCCACCCAGCCTGATTCAAAAGTTGAAGTTGTGTACACATCCATAGCCAATTCTATAACCACTCCAGGGGTAATAGGTGGTCCAAATAGTAACGTAGCAAGTACCCTGGCCTGGAGTTTGCAATCACGCCTACCAGCTGACCTGTTCCAGGCCGCCACCTCGGTTAAATCAAACCTCTAATTAATATCCAGATAAGCGCGACAAGGGCTTGGGCTCAAGAGCTTATAACGGTGCTGAGAATAATGTTTATATTCACCTAATAATTCTCTTAAGATCTGACGAACTGTTGGCCTCCTATCTTGTCCTCCAATGTAACCTTGATTTTCGCCCCCTATTTACGTCCTGCCGTGGTCCTGTTCGGTTCCGGTCGTAGGCATTCTGCATGAGGCTTACAGTATGATCGTCGCCGACCAATAACTACGCCCTTTCCAGCTATATATCTTGACGTAAGGTCGGCAGTCGTTAGCACTTGGTGTTAGCCGCCTGACAATAAGGCTCCAATGCAACAATCGCGACTACAACATCCCCTTCACCCTATTATATTACAAGCTGAGATCAATTGTGTCAGCCATCCCCAGACGACCCGAAGCACATTATGAAGGCTGTTCAGAAGATCTCCTGTTACCTTCTTTCTGTCGCCACCTAGGCGTTTTTTTTWATTGTTTTTCTAATTGTTTTTCCCATCATAGTTTCATATAACGTCGTCGCCTACCTCTGTTTTCGCCCACGTTACCGTCGTAATAATGGAACGTCAGGCTGACCGAAGGATCATTTCAGCTATGCCACACTCAACTTGTCACTAAAACAGGGCTGAAACAGAACATGATACTCCTCAACAAAAGGCACGAGCTAGAGAAGTGTTTGGTATTTCATATCTCTAATTTCGAATTACTCTCTCAACTATTCCTTTCCTATGAGGGAATGCGCCATATTGACGCCCTCCACATGGATATCGGACCAGAGTGTGCGGAGGTGCCAAAACAGACAACACAGCATCAAGGGTATCGTAATCCTAGTTGAAACGCCCCTGCTCTTGTGGCTGAATCGAGGGGGTCAAGGAAAGTAAGATCGGCAACTAGAAGCGAGGCTATTCGAATCATATAGACTATAGACCTCCCACCTAGCAGAATAAGGGACAAGTCCTTCACAGCCCCTTTGACTCTATAGAAGATTAATTGGGATCTGTAACGGGATCTGAATGTTCTTCCAGGTGCTTGCAGCCAAACACTTGTTACATTTCTACCAATGCAAGCTTTTCTATCGTGGACCGTGGTCTCGGGATAGTTGTACTTGGTGTTTTAATACTTTAAGCAGCTATGCTTGAGCAACTATATTGCTTCTTTCAAAAACAAAATAAATACACCTCCTTTACCTGATCCTACCAAATACCATAGCCACAGCTACCCCTCACCGCCTAGCCACCTCCCTATGAGTGATATAATTACGAGCCATTTCCTAGGTTGAGGGTTCTCTTGTCTACAGCCTCGTAATGCATACCTCTAGGTAAGTTAGCCAGCCATACCTATACCCATAACAATTTTAACATATCATCGAAAAGCCCACCCAATCAATCACGATGACCAACTTGGGGCCACTCCCGACCGATTTCACGCTCCCCCCCAACTGCGCAAACGAGCTCGACGACATATATTTATTCCACACATCACTAAGTGACCAACAACCCAATGCATACTACTTACTCCAAGGTCCCCTAGATCAAACCACTGGCTATCCGGATAGCTATGCGGCCAACACGGACCAGTACTACTCGCCGGGATTATGTCCCACCGGGTTCACTGCTGCGTGTCAGAGCGCGAATCGTGCTGGCACCGTCGAAGAGAATGTAGTAACATGCTGCCCTACGTACGTGTGTATCCTATTTGACTGAGAGCTTCAATTCATGGTGAGGCTATAAGCGTGCACACAACTTGACGTACGCAACAGCGCCGAGACTTTGAATAGTAATTAACCTCTCGTAAGTCAAGGGAATTACGCGTGTCAAACAAACATCCACCACCCGTGGGAGTCGACTCAAGGATGCGTGTCCCCGGTCACTGGAACAAGTACGGAGGTTATAGTGAGCGTGGTATCGAACATGGTTACATCGCGGTCGACAACCATGTATAGGCAGTTTGATGCTGTCAATGCATACTCTATTCAAGTCCGGTATCAGTCCACTGACTTTATCTCGAGCCTTCCCTCCTCAGTAGGTCCATCTCCCCTGACTTTTTCAATATATTACATGGTCAAATCTACCATTTCCTATAATGTTACCCCCAGAAAGCCAATAATTAACACCTATTCACCTAAGTCTACGCCACTACGTCAAGTACGACTGTAGAGACACCGCAGCCGACCAATCCACCGCCCAGCACGAATGTGAAGTCAAATAAAGCTATACCAGGCATCGTCGTCGGTGTTGTAGTAGCATTCCTTATCGCCGTAGGCGCGGTATTCTTACTAGTTCGCCGACATTACCGGCAACGACAACAACAACCACCACCGCTACCACCACAATCAACCCCCATGCAACAACCGCAGCACCAGTATCCGTATCCCGATCAACCTAGCAACCAAGAACAGCAGCAACAACAACAACAGCAACAGCAACAACATTACTTTAGCCCGTTTAGTGTCAATCCAAATAACGAGGCACTCAACGGACATGGGAAAGTGGCTGAGCTCAGTGGTGATCAGGCAGCCCCGAAAGACGGGGGACAAAGTCCCGGAATTGGGGAATACATGCAGCATCAACCGGAGTAGAACGAATAAAGCATTGCAATCGTTCGACAGTTCTATATTCTTAGGTACGGCTCTCTACTGTGGTGGAATTGAAACGTCAACAGCGAGCCAATAATGGGGCTAGGGGCCGATCGGAGCCGGTGGCATTTCCATTCGTGCCGAGCGCTCGGTATTCTATCTGCCAACAGCTTTACACAACGCGATCATAGAATGAGGCAGCGTTAGCTGTGTAGCAGGTGAGGCAAGTCTGATACGATCCGAGGCCATAGTATAATTATGAGGAGAAACGATCGAGAGCTGACTTGAGAAGGGCTTGCGCTCAAGGGCTTGGAACAATGGTTCAATAACTCTCTTTTGGTCTAAAGGGGCCTTGATCTCCCATTTTAATACTCCTTAATTCAACCTTATTCTTTACCCTCTGTTTATAGCCGCGCCTTGGGCCTTCCCCTCTTGCGGCTGGGCTCTAATCGTAGGTCTTTTACATGAAGCTGGTGATTCCCGCCGACGAATAGCTACTGGCTTGTCCGTAGGGTCCGGGAGGCGTTGGCTTGGCACTTGGCCGCATAACAGGCAAGACTCTAGAGTACAGAGATTTGGAGGCGGATTGAATTGTGTGAATCGGCATATTTCTGCTTTTGAATCCGTTTAAATTTTTGTCGGAGGCGTAGAGCATTTCCAAGCATTTAGCAGAATAATTACCTCGGTATGCAAGTGTCACGCGAGTAAAAAACGACGACGTTGATACTGCGTGAGTATTAACAGCATATGTAGTAGATCCACTTCTTATCCGCGACAGCAAGGAGTGCTGTAGCTATGCTACAATGAGCGATCTGATAGGTTGATAGCGGTCGCTGGCCATCTCCAGCCGAGCCGCAAATTTGAGCCAGTACCGGCCTTGAGCTTACACGTTACTGCGTTACTGTCTTCGGCCTTCTCTGCCTTTCGCCATTTCCAATATCAACCTACCTACTTAGAGGTTAGGTAACTCAAGCACACAATGGGTCTTGTCTCGGTAATTAAGCGCAAATTGAAACGACAAGCGAAAGACAGCCCCCCGCTCCCGCCCCCGCCCCCGCAAGGGAGTGCAGTAACTTCGTCGGGAGAGTCATTCAACAGTGCGGGGGGTCAACAAAGCCTGGACATCGGCATCCGTCCACAAACTATCGTAACTCATATTCCATCCGTCCCCACCGTCTCCCGTCCCACGACGACTGAAACCTCGCCGCCCGCTACAAATAGCCCCGAACCACCGACCCCAGTCCCAATCCCAATCCCAATCCCGAACCATGATCCACCGACAAGCAAAGCCGCGACGAACTCCAATATCTGGGCCGATGCATACCACGAGTTCGCCAAACGAGAGCCTGAGTTAGCCAACGACTACAATACACACTTAGCTACCATCTCTGGCGCTGACACTGTCCCGCGAACCGACGACTTCTCAAAGCCCAGCTGGGCAAAGTCAATCGTAGAACAACTGCAAAAGAACCGGGAGGATACACAATGGCATGTCACTTTCCACGGCAAAGATATTAAGTTCAGGACCCAAGTCGAGAAGCTAGCCAAAGTCCTCCTTTGGTGCAATGGCATTGTGAAGGATGCCTTAAGCGCCCAGCCATACGCCGCACTCGCCTGGTCCGGCGTCTCCATCCTCCTTCCCGTATGTGAACACGGTCGCATAGTCCGCAGCCATGCTAATAAGAAGAATACAGCTTCTTACGAGCGCAACAGCCCAGCATGAGACTATGCTCTTACACTTCGATGCAATCAACCATGTTCAGATATACTGGAAAGCCTACCAGGACACATTCCCCGAGGCATTCCGCGTAAACAACAACGGCATGGTAACCGATCTAGTCGAGTTGTATTCCCACATCTTCGAATACCAAGCACGGACTATCTGCCACCTATCCAGCGCCCAGCTCTCTCGTGGGTGGGACAAAGTCGCCGGCTGGAATGACTGGGAGGGGAAAGCCTCTCGGGTGAAAGCGCTGAGCGAACACTGCAAAAGCCGCATGGACATCGCTCAAGCCAAGGAGACCCAGGTGAAGTGCGACCAGCAGCTGGAGCAGATGTATAAATCACGAGCAGCACTTCAACAAATCTACGAGGTTTTGGAGGAGCAGAGGAAGCAACAGCGGACCGACGTCGAGGACAAGCAGGAGCGGGAGCTGCTCGCCGATCTGGCAGCAGACCACGAAGCCTATAAGAACTTCAATCCTATAAAGGTCGAAAACACGTGCGGATGGTTCTTGGAGGACGCGAGCTTCCGGTCGTGGCGCGATAGCGAAGAATCGAGCCTACTCTGGGTTTCGGCCGGTCCCGGATGCGGAAAGTCTGTGCTCTCGCGGTCGCTAATTGACGAGTGGCAACTTTCTACCAGTGCTGCAACCTCTACGATCTGTTACTTCTTCTTTAAGGACGGTGATACGAGGCGTGAGCGCAGCGCCGAGGCACTTTCCGCTATTCTCCATCAGCTTTTTGTACGGGACCTGACTGGCAAGTTCATGAGCCATGCCCTAAATCGACATAAGAATTACGGCAAAGCACTGGCTACTAATTTCTCTGAGCTCTGGAACATCCTACTTGATTGTGCCGCCACTGAAGACGCCGGAGAGATTGTCTGTGTTCTTGACGCCCTCGATGAGTGCAAAGAAAAGGAGAGGAACATTCTCATCAGCAAACTGAAGGATTTCTTTTCCAACACAACGCAGGCATCTCATCGTTCATGTAGACTTAAGTTCTTCGTCACAAGCCGACCTTACGATACAATCGAGCAGTCAATCGGGAGTTTCCTGAATTCGTCGTGTCTTCGAATTGATGGAGATGACCACTCCACAGCCGTCAATAAAGATATTGACCGTGTCATTGATGCTAAGATCCCGGAACTGTTGAGTCATCTTTCAGAGGATAATCATCGCCGCATTTCCAAGCGCCTCAAAGGCATGAGAAATCGTACCTATCTCTGGTTACGTCTAACATTCTACATCATCGAACAGAATCCCAGTGTTTACGACAGACGGTCCGACGTGGAGACTCTACTGAATAATCTACCCGACGAACATTCCAAAGCATACGAAAAGATCCTTGACCAAAAGCAATCAAAGTATACCCGCATTCTTTTTCAGCTTATGCTTGCTGCGACACGACCTCTGAGCGCCGAAGAGGCGAACTATGCGCTTACATTAGCTACAGCAAAAACCCCATTTACATCGCACTCACAAATCGAGGAAGATCTCTGGAATATTGGCTCTTTTAAAAGCACGGCAAAGAATTTCTGTGGACTCCTCGTCGATTTTCACGACTCAAAGCTGTCGTTCATTCACCAAACTGTGAGGGAGTTCCTGACAGAGTGCCCTCAAGAAGGTGGAGGAGAATGGAACTGGAGAGGACGCTTCAAACTGCCTGAGTGTCACAGTGCGATGTCACTTTGTTGCTTCCATTATCTATCTCTATCAGTGTTAGATACACCTACTCGGAATACACGACCGGGGGAGCATATCTATCCATTCGTTTCTTATGCAGTCAACCACTGGCCCTCGCACTACAGGGAGCAGGATCAAAATGCATGCGATAATCTGCTTGCCCAAGCGCGCAATATGTGTCGCCTCAGTGTTAGGGAATGGATGATAGCCCATCGGCACGGTAGCGAGCTTCAACGCAGTCTTCAGGGATATACTGACCTAGCCTTCGCGGCTCGACTTGGGCTGACACAAGTTGTCCGCGCCATTCTCGATGAGGACATCAGGGAGAATGTCAATGCTGATGCAGATGGTGAATACTATACCAGAGCATTGTGGGAAGCATTAACAGGAGGCTTTCCTACTGTGGTTGGAATGTTTGCTGATACTAATGCTAACATTAACGAACCGCGCGGGGGAGGTTACGAAGCGCGATATCCGTAGCATTACGCGGGGGCCATTTAGCGATGGCGAAAGTAATTTTTGAGAAGTGGGGAGAGCGAGCCGAGGATACCGGGGATACTATGGAATCTGCGAGAATAGCGATAAAGACAAATGTGGCGCCTTGGAGAGATATCATGGATGTGTATCTTAAGAAAGGGGGAAATCAAAGCCAGATTACGGAGGGTATGATGAGTGGTATATTAAGGCAATGGAAGGGTTGGAAGGGGATCCTAGCTCAGCTTTCAGAAGAGGGGGAGCAAATCTATGTCACTGAGGGTGCTATGCAAGCAGCAGTAGCAGACCCTTATTACGGGGATGAAGTTACAGCTTGGCTTTCGGAATCGAGAGCTCTCCTTCTTAAGAAGGGGGGAGAGCAAGTCCAGGTAACAGAAGCTGTTATAATGGCCGTGGTAGAAAGTATCGACTGGGAGGCACAGCCTATAACCCTACCGTACCCCGTCACCCCCCCTAACGGAACAAGCTAATCTAGTACAGTACTTACCTAGGTCCTTGTTATGGCCAGCCTACCTACGGCCGCCTCAAACTATCGGAAACACGCCATATATGTATACTACACTCAGGTGTGCTTCGCATTGCTTTTTTTCCTTTTTGGAGCTTTAATGTGGTCTGTTTATTTATTATTATTGATATTATTTTAGTATTAGACTTATAGAGTTTAATTATTGTTTATAATTTTATTATTTAATTAATAAAATATCTTATATAATAACTTTAAAATTTAGCCCCTTTTAAAATGGTTTGTTAAGACATTTATCATCCTACTCCATCCTATAAAACAGCAAAATAGTAGTCAATAATATTAGATTTTAAGGCAGTATATAAAGCTTAAAACCAATATACTCCCTCACGCTACAATGTTAAGCTCGGTGAGTGTGTTGTTAATCATCTCCTTACTCACGCATAATTATTATCAACGACAAACCTATTAGAAGCTAGAGGCTACCAATTCAACCAAGCCCTCTTCCCCCTGACATCTCCGCGGTTATAAAGATATCAATGTTAGCATCTGTTACATCATTATTGATCAGTCAGGTCAAATGGCAACACTCTGCAATATACCCTTGATCGAATCCTCAGGCGATGCTGGCCACGGGCCCTACAGCGCATTCGTGCTCTTCTTTACAATAGGTGTAACCAGTCTAATATAGATCTGCATTACAATATTGGTTTTTCATATGCTGTCCTGCGCTCATGTACACGGATGTATATATCCAACTACTAGGGACATGTTGTATCTTTTGGCTTATTGGTATAGAAATATTGTCTAATGAGGTCCTTATAAACCTTTAAGCTCTGATTATACAATCTTGATGATCATGCCAACTAAGTTGGTGAACGTGGAGCAAGTCGCTTCTAGTGCCATAGGTAGGCAATGAGGGCCGCCGCTTGCTGCTTAACACATAACTATACAATTGCTAAATTGTGCTACTATAGCAGTTGATAATGCTATCAGCTAGCTTTTTAATTTATATTAAGAATATCTACATTCAAACCACACTTGATCTGTTTTATTCTGTATTTCAGATTCCAGTTGGCGGTTTTGTTTAAGTGGAAGTAATAGTTATATTCCAGATAGTGGCCCTACAGCGAGTTATGCTCCAAATATCAATCACTTGGACCCTGCCAACTGCAATCCAACACCAATTAAGTACCGCCATTATATGCGACAAAAGTTTATCGTTCGTTATGTTTTTAGTGCATGCATGTGTGGCTTTGCGGCACCACGTTGCATGTTGGTAATGAGCTAGCTAGGTTTTGATTGTGGCTAGGTAAGGTTTTTAATTCTCGCCAGGGCTGTAAATATTACCCCTGCAACATCGCGACCAACAACCTCACGATACCCTCTTCCTCACCCTTCTTCCATTTTGAATCAGAACCCGCCAACACCCACATCCGTAACCGACGTAGTGTGCGAAACATCACACTGCCATACCAAGTACATAAGCACATTCATAAATCCCACCTTCGCACAATCAGGAGGCCAGTTAACCGGACAACCATGAGACCGCATCCACATCACCGTGTCCCTGATATCTTCGCTTCGTCGCTCTGCCCCGAGCCCGGTGTCTTTACCTTCATTACACTCACCATTCTGTCTATAGTTTTGGTATTCTGTCAACTATGCCTGTCATCCTCTTCATCATCAACATCTCCTCAATCCGGTGGCAAAAAGGTTGAGCCCCAAGCCCCGAACCCCTCTAGCACTGGACGAAAGATGATCGTGTCTTTATTATATGCTATGATTTGCGGCATATTGTTTTTAGACGGTTGCTGGCTCGCTACGATCTACACATGGGCTATCAAGCAGCTTTCTAGGGGAGCAACGCGTGGAGTGATGGATTTCGTCTTCGTGATTCTCGTGGTTGCCGTTTGGATTATATTCTTACTGGCAGGTTTTTATCTTTGGGTTTGGGCTACGTGGGTCACTATGAGGCAGCTGCTTGAATTGTGGACTGGCCGAGGGGGCACTGTGAAGGAGGTTCCTTTGGCTGGAAGTTACGGAAACACAGAATCGAAATAATGTGCTTTAGGCGTGGCTATCATGTGATTATCATGATGTTGAATACACTTCCTTTGAAAACGTTGCTCTAATTAATTCTATAGTTTAGACCCGTTAATACTTGAATTCCACAAGATTTTCTGTGTTACTCTTTCGATCTAGACTGAAACTTCAATATGACGAATCCATGAGCCTACATGCCTTTTCAGGGCATAACGAATGACCATCATCGAGCCTTTAGGCTCAGAGAAGGATGAGTTTTACTAGGCTGAGAGTGTATACAAATCATCTTCTAGTTATTCTATTGGCAGCTAAAAGTAATAGAGTTAACGTAGTTTTTAGCAGCATAGCACATTACTTAACTAGATATTCCCACCGGATATTAACTAACCAAAGGCCATCAGGTCTAAAAGCATGTTAGTGACCACGCGGCATGCCCGAAGAACCCACAGATTCTTCGCAAGAAACGAAAGCGGAAACTGGGCAACAGCTTGTCGAGTGCTCAAGCGATTGCTGTGAAGTTTCATGGCTCTAGCTACCTAGGTAGTCGTTATGGAGATTCAGATAAACCGAATATGATTAAAATTCAACCAGATGTACTTATCTGAAGCGGGAAATAAAAAGACAGAAGCAATAGCGTACAGCGAATTGTGTTTCCTCCCTCCTAATTATACCACAGCGATTCTCAGAGGCAACGAGAAGTCACCCGACGACGAAGAGTAAACACAACCAGAGTGACTGACGGTCTCGACTTACTCTATAACAATAGGACAGACTTATTCATCGCGAGAAGCGGATTTTCATACTGGCGATGGTTATGGTAGGTAAGTAGTAGGTACGATATGACCACGAATATAGGTCCCACATACCTACATTCCTCTTCATCCATCGAAGTTTTGTGGAATCCGTTGTTCCAATAATTACATATAAATAATCATTATCATAACGTGTGATCCCTCTTCCTTGGTGCTAATGATAGACCATCAACTCTAGGTTGCCGAAAACGCAGCTAGTTCCTCTGCTAGCCCACGGAAGTCGCGACGGGAGTAAATCGGAACTCCGTGACTTCCTCACTATTATTGAATCGAGCCTACCCTGCCACCATAGATGACACGCCCGTGACACCAGTCGTTTCTACGACACATGTCCGACTTCATTCTATCCTCCTCACATCCTGCGCATACATGATATGATATCAAGACCCAGTTCGTCCCAAGCGGTCATCGACTCTCTCTTCTCCCTCAGCGGCAAAGCGAAACAAGGACAAGACTTAGGTCCCTCCATCACATATAGTTCCCACGGTTTCATAATATAGCCTGCGCCGCGCACCGTCATGCGGACGTATCTAAAAATAATTACCACTTCAGCCTCAATCAGCGATGGACTGCTTCGCACGCATGAAACCCGGTCAAGGAGCCGTAGGTATCACCAGCTAGTCACGAGACCGGGGGGAGAGAAGAACAGCCACTATGCTAGTCTGCAATGCTAGTCTACAATGCTCGATGGATGTGTACCCTATCCAAGCGGACCTCCACGTCATGGGGTTCAACAGGGCAACATTAAGCGGCTTAGTAAGTGTTATACGCCCGCATAATCGCAACACAAAGATGACACGAGCCGGCTGTCGCGAGAGTTGCAATGCATTACCGTATCTATCTATGTGTGTATGCGTACTGCAGTGTAGAGTAAGATGTCCACTTCAAATAAAAAAAAAWAAAAAAATGGGTAACTCGAGCCGCGAACAAAGCCCCTGAATCGCGCGGGGCTTGGCGCTTCTCGAACTTGTTTCAGATGGTTCCCTTTTACACGTGCTGGAATTTCGGTGGAGGGCCGCCTTTTTTTTTTTTGGATCAACCAGACACGACATCGAGAAGGATTGGAAAATCAGGCTGGATCATGGGGTACATTGACAGGTTACTTGGGAAGACAGGCTGGAATGTCCACGCAACAGTGCGAGACCCCAGCTCATCAGCAGCGAGAGAACTCGCGAGCGCAGGAGTCAAGCTCTTTCCGGGGGGACTGGGACAACGAGCAGGCGCTGCGAGACGGGATGGCCGGCTGCGACGGTCTCTTCCTGAACATGATGCCGTCCTTTACAGACGTGGGAAGCCGACGCCCGGCAGGGGAAGACCATTCTCACCATCGCGAAGGCCTCAGGCGTC
>NQIM01000723.1:0-12509 GCA_003426235.1 Xylaria polymorpha
CTTTCGCCAAGAGCGGCCCGGCCAATGACGAGACGAGACACCTTGTATCTGTCTATCGCCGACAATGGCCCAATCACTGAGAGCACTGCTGTTTCATCGCCAATCTGTTAGTGAGCTACCGCCCCCTCTCCCCGTACAGGCCCGTACCTACTGCTACTGCTACTGCTACTGCCACTGCCTACCTCCCCCACCGACCTACGATCCATGACCCACGACTCACAACCCACGGGCAGCAGCACGCACCCACGGACACCAGAACAGCAATCACCGATAATCTAATAATCTAATAATCCAATAAGCTGCCCTCGCTCGCTGCCCGACTCCCCCGTGTGCCCTGTAAACTGCCCTGTATGCGGTAGGTAGATGGTGGTCGACATCATTTACTATCGACTTGACCTTGGACCTGGACCTAGACCCGAACCCGAACCTGAACCCGAACCTGAACCTGAACCTGAACCTGACTGACCGACAACTCTGACCGACCGGCTTACTCTCCGAACCTCGAGCAACGAACCTCTGACCAGCCCCTCTGGCCAACAGCTCTTAGTCTTCGAGCCGGCTCGAGTGTTCGGATCCGAAAGCGAGTCCAGCTCCAGCTCTCACCGTGTTTGTTTGTTGTCTTCCTTGGGGTTCTCTCGCCCTGGTCCCGGGCTATTATTTATATTAGAAATCTCCATGCAGCCACCGAAGCGCAGCGTGACGAATCCAGCAACAATAGAACAGCGGCACGCCAGACACATGCGAATTTACTTCTGCGCATATAGATAGATTAATTAGCTGTCTGCCTGTTTGCCTATCTATCTTTCGACCTGTCCGCACACCTCCTTGTACACGTCTTATCACGTGAACATCCACGCCGACTTCACTTCTGGTCGTCTGCCTTGTTATTCTCATCCCCCGTTCTCCGTTCCCCCACACCCCATCCACCCTCGACGACACCTCCCGTCTTTCAAGCTTCTTCTTGCCTATGACATGAGCTGCAGAGAGGGGCCTGCCAGCTAACCACCATCTGACCGATTCGACCGACTCGATCTCTCTCCTCGTTCGCGACTGCCCCGCCCAGGTGCGTCCACGCAACGCCATAATACCAGCCACGGCATCTCGGAAACCCCTCGCATGCTGCCGCTCATACGTCACGTCTCTCGCCCGCCCTCTCCCGTTAGGTATCACGCCTCTCCCGCCCGTCTTCCCGCCCGTCCAGCCTCGCCTGCGACACCTTCGCCATGTTTTGGAGGTTTGGCGGCTACGCCAACATCTCCACCATCGATACCATCCTCGATAAGCCCGACTTCCTGCTCGAGGACTTGCTAGATGAGAGCGATCTGATCCAGGAACTCAAGCAGCACAACACGAAGCTGCTCGAGTACTTACGCCAGGACCGCGTGCTTTCCAAGCTCCTCGACTATGTCGTCGCTCCTAAGCTCGAGCCTGTCGAGAACACCGAAGACGACCACGATGACGATGCCTCTAAGAAGGGCAGGTCGCTAGGCCTGTCCTTCGGCCGTCCCCGCGCCTCGTCGAGGACAACTAGTGACGGCAACGATGAGGACGAGACTGAAAAGAAGCGCAACCGCTATGCCTACGTCGCCGCCGAGGTGCTTTCCTCGGACAACTGGTCCATCTACGAGTCCCTGATGGAGAACCGCGCCCTACTAGCCAGCTTCTGGTCCTTCCTCACCCTGCCCGCACCGCTCGACCCCCTCCAGGCCAGCTATTTCACCAAGGTCAACGAGTCGCTCTTCGACAAGAAGACCCACGACATGCTGCAGCTGCTGCGGTCTCTCGACGATGCCGTCCCCAACATGCTCCGCCATGTCGATTGCCCCATGATCATGGACCTCCTGCTTAAGATCATCAGCCTTGAGCGGACCGAGGATGGTCAGGGCGTTGTCGAGGTACATATGCTTCCCCCTAATCAGATTACTGTTTCCCCCGCTGACACGTATCGTGACTGTCTCTGTAGTGGCTCTATACCAAGGATGTCGTGCCCGCACTCCTCTCTTTCCTCGGACCCGAGCATAGCTGGGCCACTCAGACTGCCGCCGGCGATTTCATCAAGGCCATCATCACCGTCTCTGCCAATGCTTCCCAGAATGAGCAGGCTTGCATCGGTCCCAACGAACTCACGCGTCAGCTCGTATCTCGTCCGTGCGTCGAGAGGATCATTGGCTATATGCTCGGTGGTGGGAACCCCCTAACCGTCGGTGTGGGCATCATTATCGAAGTGATCCGGAAAAACAATTCGGACTACGACCCCGACGTTGGCGCAGATGCGAATGCCCAGCCGTCTAGCCGTGACCCTATTTATCTCGGCACTCTTCTACGTTTGTTTGCCGAGCATGTACCCGACTTCATGTCCTTGGTTCTCAATGCGCCGGCCCAAAAGCAGCGGCTCGATTCCACCTTCGGTGACAAGATTGAGCCCCTGGGCTTTGATCGATTTAAGACCTGTGAGCTCATGGCCGAACTGCTACATTGTAGCAACATGGCCCTTCTTAACGAGGTCGGCTCGGAGCAGGTCATTGCACGCCGAGACGAAGAGCGACGTCGCCTACGTCTTGACGGACGTCTCACCGCCAATCGGGGCGAGGAGTCACACTCCTCTGAGGATTTGACTATGCGTACTCGCCATTCTTCTCCCGACGACAGCCGCCGGCTCGAGGTGACGAACGCATCGGATGACGACGGCTTCGAAGAAGTAACACCCTCAGGTGAGATGACCGAGGATACTTCGCATGAGTTCGTCAAGGCCGAGGATGAGATTCCTGTCACTACCTCGGCGTCTTTCCTCGACAAGGATGACGACGAATTTGTAGATGAGCCTCTCAGTTCGCCCCGCCTGAACGTGCAGGATGGAAGCATGGACGAGCCTCACTTTGAAATTCCCGAGCTTATGGTCGCTCCCCTGTCGCCTAAGAAATCGACAAAAAGGGAAGCAGAACCATCACCGGCAGAGGTAGAGCCTAGAGCCACATCTGGCAATCCAACGCCGGTGGAGGTAACAGATAAAACTTCTGTATCAAAGGAAACAGTCCACACGATGGAAGAAAGCAGCCCGGCTCCCCATGGTGGTATTCGAACAAACGTCACCGAGGTCACCCCAGAAGAACCAACCAGACCAAAGACACCTTCAGACGAAGACACGGCAGCAGCTAAGTCGACCAAGGAGAACCCGCTCTCCGTGTCAGAGAATCGGGAACCAGAAGTCTCGCAGACGGCCGAAGTCTCCCCCATGGCCCAAGATGCGGAGCTCCAATCCCCGTCTAACATTGATAAACCCCCTGCCGATAAGCAGGAGTCTGAGCCGGCTCCTCAAGTCGCTGCGGCAGAGCAGCCTGAACCAGTCGTCGGCGATTACTTGAAGATGCAGTTTGTTGGAAACAACGTTGTTCCCACTATATTGGTAAAATCTCACTTCTACCCTCTCCCCCCACCCGAGTCACGATGATCTAATAAGCTGTCTAGTCCTTCTTCTTCCGATATCCTTGGAACAATTTCCTTCACAACGTCGTCTACGACATTGTTCAACAAGTGTTCAATGGGCCGATGGACCGTGGGTTCAACCCCACCCTCGCCATTTCGCTATTCGAGGCTGCGGATATCACCAACGCCATTATCAATGGACAAACGTCCAGTGAGAAATCGCAGGCCCAGAGCAGGACCCGCATGGGGTTCATGGGACATCTGACTTTGATTGCTGAAGAAGTAGTCAAGTTCACCGAGCGAAACCCTCCAGAGCTTCTTTCCGACCTGGTCCTGGACCGCGTCATGAGCCAGGACTGGATTAACTATGTCGAGGGTGCGCTGGCGGAGACCCGCGAGAGGGATAATGCCATTCTCGGTGGCGTGAGACCGGAAGTGGCTCTCAGCAATAGACCCCAGATGGGTGGCAATCTCGGAGGCATGGGTCTTAATAGCCTCGGCCTCGGCGGAGGTCAAGGTGGCGGGTCTAATGCCCTTGCCGAGGCTGGCCTGAACGGCGGTGGCAATACCATAGACATGGGGGATCACGGCAGTGGCAGCAGTCTCGGCCACTTCAGTATAAGCTCAGGACTCCTCTCGGGTTCTGGATTCGGAAGCTCGAGTGACGAGGATGAGGATGAAGCTGAAGACAACGATGAGGATGTGAACACCGAGGTTAGTGGCCCCTTTCAGTTTATCCCCAGAAGCGCGCGTAGTGCTGGTTATTCTACCCGGTGACGGATGGATGGGTTGGTTCAACAGCATGGGCCTGGTATCTCTGCAGACCTACCGCTTCTTTCCGTTTCTTCTTTTTTGTCTTTTCTCATTACACCGAACCCAAGGAGGGGCATTAGATTTAGCGTACTTCACTAGGATAGAGATATGGGCTTTGTCTATACTCTCTTCCTGTGTTGGTGATGTCAGTGCCCCCGTTCGTGGTTTGTGCATGTGTCATCAGGCTGCGGAGACGGAGTGGTCCCCTCCCTTACTTCTTATCATGCACTTTTGTCTTGATCTAAAGCAGTGAAGGACAGAAGTCTATAGTAAGACCCAGTGCTACATGGCGAACATGATGATTCAAGCATGATGATGAGGAATCCCACCCCACCGAAGACTGTTCCCTCGGCGATTTCGATTTCGATTCCCAAAACTCCCCCCCGTACTTCTACGAGTTGTGACTAATGCCCTTATAGTTTCGTGCCTATACGGATCCACTAAACGCATCATCTTCATCTACGGATCCACCTTCTATCCCTCCACCTCCTCCGCCGCCGCCGCCTCTGAATATCCCACCTTCCCGGGCTCGGCTGCAGCTAGCTGCACGGCTCGCCATGCACCAGAAAGGTACGACAGCGGCTTCAGCACAGGCCGCCAGTTTTGAAAACGATGACGAGCAAGATGATGTGGAACAGGACAGGGGGGCAGACAGAACACTTCGCAACCCCTTTGAAGACGATGGCGAAGAAGTAGACGATGATAGCGATGATGGCCTGGGTGACGATGGAGGAGACGCACACCTCTGGGGGAATTCGAGGTCCTCGCGTGGAGGCTGGTGGCGCAGTACGCTACAGAGAGGCCGAGAGAGGTTCGGTGACGGACGGGACGATTCTGACTCGGACAAAGAGGACCAGGCAGAAGCGGACGAGGACGAGGACGACGAGTTCGGCGACTTCGCCATGCCCGAGACGAATAACAAGGACACGGACCAAAGTAAGGCGAGCGTGATCGTCAAGCCTCTACCGGTACACCCCCCGCCTCACAATCCCAAGAGCTCGGCTTTCACGAGCCTCTGGCCCTTTGGTTCCAAGGAGAAAGAAAAAGAGAAGCCGAAGGGTGAAGAATCCTCGACAGCAGCAGCAGCAGCAACCACAACAACAGCGGCGGCGGCCGAGCCGACGGGTGAGGCAGCTCTCGACGATGACACGACGATTAAGACGACGCATGAGGCGGCCCGCCGGACGAGCATCGAAGATCCCGACGACGACGAGGTGGTCCTCTAGGAGCGGACTATGGACGGGACGACGGTCTTTGGCGAGCGCTTTGTTCACGTCCGAGGCAGGGGGTATAGACGATGAAGCGCCAGGTCCTCGGCACTACGACTAACACTACGGACTACGGGGTTACGATGAGGAATGAAAGATGAAAGACAAGCAGAGAATAGAGGAAAGGGTATGTATGTTCTGTACTATAGGCTGGGCGGGTGGATGGGTGGATGGAAGCAAAGGTCCGGGCGTCTGTCTGTCGCCTTGTTGTTACGGCTTCACGACGGCGACGATGACGATGACGACGAGGTTGATGTATGTATACTACGTAGCTTGAATGGATACACTGTCACATAGCTAGCTGTTTACCTTATTAACAGCTGCATTCTTGTAGAAACCATTCCTACAATACCTTAGGTATACCTCATATGTTTTAAGTGAGAATCCACTAATAATACGCACGAGATTAATAGTATGCATTTTACCTCTTTAAATGCTGGTCCTTCACTTTATATGCATACATGATGTTGTAACGGAGCAGAAATGGTCATACCTAAGGTTAGGGTGCTCGACATGTACTACGTACGTCGGTAGTAGACAAGGGGAGAGATGACGTAACAGCGAGGTGAAGGGATTCCGAAAGCCGCTGTACATACTTATAGGCTCCTCAGCGTGGGGTGGCTGGGTCGAAGGATGTGGCACGGTTGTCGATTTGTTTAAGAAAATGGTGGGGTTTTGGTCGAAGTTAAATTGGAAGCCCGTGCAGAGGTGACGACAACGTGGGCCTAGACCTAGATTTACCACTGTGGGATATATAGATCTTGGGGTCTTGGGGTCTTGGAATCGTGTATTGTTGTTAAACATGCGTGATGTAGGTATGTATGTATGTATGTATGTTATCTATTCAGAACTAGCAGTAAGAAGGACGTATGGATGTGGCGAGACTGAAGACTGTTGGCGGCTGTGGCGGAAGAGTCGAGTTTTATATATAGTAGATAATACCTACCGTACCTTATGTAGGAGTAGTGGAATCAACGCCTTGGGTTGCTACCCACCCACCTTGTGGATGAACGATGAACGATGAACGATGAACGATAGAAGGATAGAATGATAGTGGCTTGCTCAAACGAAGGATGTGGCTAGCACGACCGCAGTCGGAAGTTAGAAGTATTTATATATATATTCACAGGTATACTACCTAGGTACCTAGTAGGTGGCAAGCGTGGCGGTGATACCTGTGTTGTACAGAGGTACATATGTACATATGTATGTATGGAACTAATGATAGATACTGTACTACCTCGGTAGCTCGAACGGAGGATGTGGCAGGGCAATTGGGTGTGTTACAGATGGAGTTCAAGTTGGGGCCTTCGGTCACAGAGTCTTGTTACGTATAATTACCGCGGCTACTTAGTGGGTCAATTGGCATCAGTCTGAATTCCCTATCTATTTTCAAGTTGATGGAGATGTTAAACTACTGTATTACCTACTTACATACAGTACGTACGAAGTACCAATGTAAGCTACCATGTATACTACACGTAAGTATTACTTACTACATACATACCTAAGGTTACATAGCTACCTAGGTAGTATACACGTATGTAGGTATCGTGATAATCAAAGCTTACCTCGAGGTACGTGTAGAAAGTACCTACTTGAGCAGGGGTTACTCGTACATCCATGTCATCACCGGCACTTATATCAGTCGCCTGTTGTTGTACCTATACCAATACCGTACGGTATTCATAGTGTAAGATACATACCTAGGTAGAGAGTAGGTTATGTTTCTTTTTCAAACGTCGGATCCATCTCCGGCATCATCATCATCATCATCACAATCACACGTAATCACTTATATGTACCAATATTACCCATCACCGTTCGTTCTTCTTTCTATTCACCCCGGTTCTTCCACTGGCACACCAAAACAAAACGAAACGAGCAATGCGTTCGTACGACAGAGTCAATCGGAACGCAGGTTTCCCTTACCCGCCGCTGCACCTACTTAACATTGAACCTATGAAGAATAGTTATTTCCATGGAAGCATCTGATTCATCGTCATTTGTTTCCCATGCGAGACAACACACAACAACCTGCTCTGCATCAGCGCTGGGGCGTTTCATCATCATTACCATCGGGGACCGCAGAGCTGCGCCTCAGGTTTCGCCTGTCCTGGCCTCCCCTCTCTTTCTTATCATCGCCTACTATTGCCGCCGTAATACTAGGTAATACTAGGTAATATATATGTACAGCATACTATTTACTATACTACCTAATACTAGGTAGGGATAGTTACTACTATACTGTACACATGTAAGCATTGTAAGTATTGCATAGTATTGCTCACTGCCCAGGTTGTCTACCTACCTACCTATACTAGGACCTTGGTGTACATACAGTAGGTGTCGGTCGGGTAATCTATTTGCTGCAGTAGGTAAGGACTGTAAGTACATACATATGTAGTGTAGGTACCTACCTACCTACTTAGTCTGCTCAAGGCACCACCATACCTATTAGGTACAGTAGGTAGTGTACGCTAGAGAGTATGTGACAGTCGCAGCCGGGCGAAATTCATCAATTCATCAACGGTCTGCAGCAGCAGTGCTGACACCACCATCTCCACCCTCCCCTCCTCCACCGTACCATCCCCGTTCGGGGGCGCAACAGGTCTCGCTCTTCGGCCCCCCCCATTGGTGTCTCGTTGGTCTCCCAGTGGCCTTGGCTGGGACGCTGGCATCTCCGAGACCCAGACCATACATACCAAAGGACAAGGCCAAGGACAGGCCCTGCCCGCACAGCACAGGAGAACCCCTGACCCTTCTCTGCCCTCTTTGCGGACTCGAGCACGACGATCCAATGGCCCATTGTGGTGCCCGTCGCCGGCCCGCCCTTCATCGACCGTCTAATAATGTGCCATTGCGCCTCCTTCCAGGTTGTCTGCTGCAAGTCCCGGTAACGGTACTTCGAGTCCTGTAGCAGGTACACGTTACCTACCTACCTACCTACCTACCTACCTACCATTCTAGGTAATTATGTGAGGTTGGTCGTGGAGAGCTGAGGTGTAGGTAGTGAGTGAGGTAGGTACAGTAGCGAGTGAGACATGCTTGCCGTCTTGCCGCGCGGTAGGTAGAGAGAGAGAGAGAGAGAGAGACAATCATGACATCTTTCCAACACTCGTCTTCACGATGAAGGTATACCCAAACGCATATTCACATTCACATCCATATCTATATCCATATCCATATTCATATCTATACTCATATCTATACTCATATCCATATTCATCTCCGTATTCACTCTATCCGTGCAACGCCCGCCTCTCCCGAAACGCGCCATCTACTCACGCGCTCTTCAGCTCCCCCACCTCTCGTTCCCCTTTCTCGCACGCTGCTTCGATCGCCGGCCCACGCAGCCTCTCGTAAGCGGTACCGATTGTGCAGGTCCTGCCTGGTCGGCTGGGAGTGGAAGCTGTCCGTCAGCTTGACGAATCTGCACATCACCCGCCTTGACCTGCCTTGACATGCTGTAGGCTGTAGGCGCTGTCAAGTAGAGTAGACCACCACGCATGTCAAGCATGTCAACCTTTGGCGAAGCCTTTGCCAGAGTCTCTTGACTTGCTGTGTATAGTATAGAGCCTCGTCAACATGGCCAATCCAGCATGGTCTACCCTGTTAGCCTTGCCTCGACTTGATACTTCTTCCACTTACCCCCCTCGCGATGCTCCCAACACGGAGACATGCGCGAGATTAGATCAGCTGAAGAAGCTAGGCAGCTACACAACAATCCCGCCGGCTTCTTCTCGTCGACGGCGAATACCCCGTCGGTGGCCAGGACGGATGATAGAGGAAGCACGCCAGATTTATTTAGGTCCGTTGCCCACGCTCTCGGCGTCGATACGAAAGAGCTACCCCAGCCCTTCTACGGTGTTCCGTGGGCCCATGACGATGACGACTACGATGACGACGACGACGACGATGAAGAGAAGGATGGCGGCGGTGGTGGCAAGCACGGCGGTGTACACGGGACGTCGTCGACCTTCATACGTCGTCAACCCGCCGTAGTTCCCGCGCGTCGCGACCGTAACGATTCCGCGACGTCCGCGACGTCCGTGTCGCCCTATTCGCAGCCATACCATGCCATGCCATACGGACGCGAACCTGTCGCAGCCGAAACCGCCGGGCCTCTGAACACTCTTCCCATTAGATCCTCTGCCGAACTGTACGGCGATACCCCCCGCCTAAATCCCTTGCCTGTAGAGCCCGCTTGGAAACCCGTGGCAGTCAAGGATATGGTAGTACGTCGCAACTCTCGTGTTGTACCGGTCATGTCAGGGGAGGAACGGAACGGTAAGAAGTTGGTCGAGCGAGAGAGTATGACGCCGCTGAGCCCGCTTCTCCCTTCGGGCCGTCCTAGACTGTCATCGATTGTCAGTCCAATAGAACCAAGCTCTCCGGAAAGCAGTGTCAAAAGCCCGAGATATCAGGGACCGGTGTACGGTAGCCCCCCGGCCATCCCACATAAGGCTTCGCGTAGGCTACGTAATGATGCTGAGCAAACACTCGCGTCGGATGGTGGTGTATCTAGAGCTATTGTGGTGAAGCCCAAGGCCGGGCTCTTTGAGGGCCGTCTCGTTGCGTTGCTCACCATCGCAGACAGCGGGCCTCGAGGCTCGGATCACAGTGGCAGTGACGGTGACGAGATCAAATTACAGAATGCCTACTACACTAGAAATCTTCCCTCGATCCGCAGAGCTGTCGAGTCACAGCTTGCGCCCGAATATGTTCCGAACGTCTGGATAGCGTTGGAGAAGATGCCCCTGGATAGCGAGGGGCAGATTAATCGCAGGAAATTACAGACGTGGATACAAAACGCCAATGACGACCTGTACCGGCGCATCATGTCGATCGAATCCAAGGGAGAATTGAGGAAACCGTCGACGACATGGGAAAGGCGGCTTTCTAGAGCGGTTAGCAAAGTGCTTCGCGTCGAGCAGGACGATATAGGCATGAATCTGTCCTTCGCCCATCTCCGGGGGCGATCCCCACGCAGCAGAGGAACTCGCCGTACGCTTCCAGTCTGAAGGAATCCCGATTGCGGCTCGGGATGTTATGGAGGCTTCGAGCTTGACCGAACTCGCCGCGCTCGCCAACCCCGAAGAGGCGCAATCCCCCGAGCCCGAAGAATCCACTCCTGACATGTATGACCTATCCCCCATGCAGCATCTCTATTTCCACACGCCGATGGGTAAGGACACGGCACGGCGGAAATCCAGTGATGGCGATTATCGATTTAACCAGAGCATATTGTTACAATTGAAGCAAAGCATCGGCGTCGAGGACCTGCGGGCTGCTATCGAGGCTGTGGTAGGTCATCACAAGATGCTGAGAACCCGTTTCCACTTCGCCAACGGATCTTGGTGGCAGTCGACCGAGCCGGCCATCCCTACGTCGTACCAGTTCGCGCACCACCTGATCGGCACCGACGCTGAGCTCGAGTCCGTCGCCACGGCCGCTCAGTTCGCCATCAACATCGAGAACGGCCCTGTCTTTGCCGCTCACCACTTCCACACCAACGACGGCTATCAACTGCTCTACTTGGTCGCTCACCATCTTGTCGTGGACCTGAAATCATGGCAGGTCGTTGCTAATGATCTAGAGAGGTTGCTCACCGATGGTCATCTGGTGTCCGGAAACTCCCTCACCTTCAAGGAATGGACTCTGCATCAGAAGCACCGTGTGCAGACGACAACAGACGACATCGGACTTGCGTTCGAGCTTCCGCCACGCAACTGGGAATATTGGGGCGTCAAGGATACCTTGAACACATACGGGAGCACGGTCGCTTTCGGCTTCACACTAGAATCCGAGGTGACATCTGTGCTGGAGGCGGCCAACAAAGAACTCAAGACGGATTCTTGCGATATCTTTATGTCGGCTCTCCTACTCTCCTTCGCTCAGACCTTCCGAGATCGATCTGCCCCTATTCTGTGGAATCAAGAGCACGAGCGATCCGCCTTGGATCCAAACCGTGACATCTCTGGGACCGTAGGCTGGCTTACCTACCTATGTCCTCTCGTCGTGAACGTGTCGCCGACGGACGATGTATTTTCCATCTCGAGCCTCGTCAAAGATGCGCGCCGAGCTGCTGCGAAGACCAGCCTCTCCCACTTCACGGCCAACCTGACAGATGCCTCATCGGCCGAGTCATTTGCCTTCTCCCACTGCCCTCTCGAGCTCATCTTCACGTACGCAGGTTCCCTGGGGCAAATGAAAAGCCAAAATGCCGTCTTCGAAGAACTTGATATTCCCGGCAAGGCAATGGGGTCTGATACCGCGGATGTCGGACGGTACGTCGGCCGCATCGCCATCTTCGAAGTATCCGTCTGGATGGAAGAGGGCGAGGCAAAACTGAAGTTCTTACATCATCGGGACTCGAAGCATCGGGAACAGATACAGACATGGATCCGCAACTACGAGCGAGTCCTCCGCCAGTCCATCAGCAGACTGAAGGACTACGCACCGGGGCTTTCCATGTCCGACGTTCCCTACCTGGGCGTCACGCCCGAGGGATTAAATCAACTCAACCGAGACATCCTCCCCCGTTTGAATCTAAACACTGGTAATATCGAAGACGTCTTCCCTGCCACGGCGTGCCAGCAGTGCGTCCTGGTTCACCAATCGCTCTTGCCTGGTAGTTCACTCGCTCAGGTGACGTATGAACTGAACACGGTCGGCAGCGCCGTCGATACGTCGCGGATCTGCAGTGCGTGGTACCAGGTCACGCAACAACATCCTTCTATGCGAACCTTATTCTCACCCAGCGTTCTAAAGGAAGGCCTCTACGATCAGGTCATACTACGCAACCATTCTCCCAACATGTTGTTTATCGAGAGCGAGGAGATCGAGAGTTCCATGGCGGCTATCGGAAACGTCCCGCCTCTGCAACTAAAAGAGGGGATCCCATGGCACCGACTTATCGTTTGCCAATCTGTTGGCAAGGCTTACCTGAAGTTGGAGGTCAGCCAGGCTATCTGCGATGTAAGCTATCCTTTATGTTTCCTT
>NQIM01000724.1:0-12506 GCA_003426235.1 Xylaria polymorpha
CTAGTCTTGGGCCCGCCAAAATTGTACAGTGGCCCCACCGGGCACATCAGACCAGTGACCCTTGTTTCTCTGCTCATCAAGACCCTCTCTGATGTGACCAAGCTAGGTCCACGACGCTGCACAACCTGGCTCGAAGATACGTACCTGTCCTGGCTCCCAGTACCCACCCCGGATTGACTGTGGGAGAGAGGGAGCTTGATACAAATGAACCTCGTCTCCGCCACCTCTTCCCGACTGACTTCGAAGCTACGACTAGTCATAAACACTTAACAACCTCTCCCCTGCTCTGTTCAACATTCTTACTCTTTCCTACGAAACCCAGACTTTAAGTAAACAAACATTCTCCTCCAAGGACTACGACACCGTCCTTTCCTGTTCTATAACCAAACCACTTCGCCAAAGCTTCGTACTGGTCTCGAATCCTCCCGCTCCCGTCTTATACACCACCCACTACCAACCACCAAGGCCAACTACTGTTGATTGCTTCGTTGCAAACAACCAACCAACCTGTAAATCTCGATTCGAAATAAGTGTATTGAATTCACCATTCCGAACCTGCTTCGGCACCATCATATTCGTGTACATGTACCAACGCACATCGACATACCCTCCTCTATCAAACCAACAACAACCTTTAGTCAAGATGTCTTCCGATCCGTCTTGGGAACCCGAATTCTGCCTTTACTGCGACCGGCAAACCGACGGTGCCTTGTATTGCTCAGAATCCTGCAGGCTTCGAGATTACGAGTGCTCCTCGACTTCTCTTAACTCAACAAGCTCGGCGGGCCTCACCAGTCCCTCCTTTCAATGGAGTGTACCCAGAAATCAAACAAAATTCTATCTACCGCCAGCCTACGACTTTAGCAACCCTCGGCCTTATGGCTCCACGCCCATGCCGCAATCCCACACGTCTCAACTCTCCGGGTCGTCTTCGTCGTCCAGTGGAGGGCTGACTCCCTCGAGTTCCCATAGCAGTTTATGCTCTCTAGGAAGCACTTCATCGACAGCAAGTGAGAGCCCTCAGATCTCGGACAAGACGAAGAAACATCTGAGGGACTATGCTAGTTCCTTCGAACACGCCCGAACTCAACAACGACGCCGATCCTGCTAGGCATTGAGCTTCAAGGTCGATTATGTTGTTCAATAGATCAACCACACTCAATTCTATTTTATAAGCTAAAGCGCTTTATTATCGAACTTTAACACCATACAACTCACTCATTCGACTTTTCCTTATTCAAAGAACGATTTCAGCATGACGGGCCAGATTATTACAACATTTTGTTATTCATTGTACAAGAGCATATACCGGAGCACAGCATCATAAAAAGTTTTGGGTCATTGTGGGATTCTGTCTTCAACTGCTCCTTGGTACCGGCGCAGGACGGGGCTTGACGGGAGAAGGGACGGACCTTCTTGTACTAAGAAATACTTGAAGATATCATTGTTTATTACGCATGGCGCCTCGATACCAGGGAGCTTGGGGTTTGGGATTGGATTGCAGCATGCCAGCTGAGCGGGATTAGGAGCCGGGGCGAAAAGGAAGAGCCTGTTGATTTTTATGCAGCCATTATGGTTGGAAGGACGGGGCTCTCAGGCCTATGAAGGCTTATCCAGTTACTGGATTGATGGGGCTTGGTTCTTTTGCGGGTAGCAACGAGCATCGTCTCGACTACCTCGACTCGCAGACACTGCGTTGAGCAGATCTCCAAAGAGTTTGTAGACGCAAGCAAAATTGACAAGAATTCGAGCCCCTCGCATACCATGTCTTTCATCTTGATTTAATTCGTGTCATGTACAAGCTTTCGGCTCGTAACCAATGTAGGTATCACGTGGCACGTTGGGCACTTGAAATGTCAACTGTTTGGTGTTAGTTCATTGCAGTGGACTAGGTACTATACGGTTAGCTGCAGGGTGCCAACAGTCTGTGTACTGGGTCCTGAAGTGTCGGCATCTAGCAGCCGGGGATACCCCAGACGTGGACTCTGCGAGACACGAACTCCAATGGTTTACTGTAGATGATGCGTAAAATGGTGCCTGATTTGATGCGTGGTATAGTACATCTTAGATCTAGATCTTGATAGTATTACTCATCACCGCCGGGAGCCGATTCGGGTACTTTACCCATCAGTGATCAGACAGGCTATTGACATGCCACCGCAACTCGTTCGATCGCCAAGACTCGGCTCCCCAGCACACAATAACGGCACTAGGTAGGTTTGGTAGTACACTGCAGCAAAGAGGTGACTAACCAGCTCCGGGTCCGTAGCGAATTTGGGTGCGATGGGAATCTACGAAATTCCATTCCGACACTTCGTGCAGGCTCGTGTACTGTACTGTATAGGTAGTGCCCAGGTGTCAACTTGGTTGAGCGAATAAATGAATGGGTCTTCTTTTTACTGTAGTCACAGAGTCGCAGACTCTTCCTTCCTCACAGATGACTGGCGGTTTGAGCCGACCGCCGGGGTGGCGAGCTCCCGTCCGAGACCGGTGCTGATAGAAAATTCGACAATATCGCATCATGATGGCTCACTCCGACGCATCTACTCGAGAAAATATGCACGCACGCGTTCTGTAGATTAGACTACCACGGCCTCTCCCGATAGCAGGTTCGGCGTTCGTGAAGTAAACTTGAGGCTCAGCTTATGATGAGACCATTAGATAGATAGATAGATAGATAAATAGATAAGCTAGTCATATTGCTTTTGCCATGAACATTTGCACCGTTCCAGACAAGCGGAACTTTAAGCGTCGGTCAAATACTGCGATGGACCCAGCAGCGGAGCCGATCAACACAGCTGAACAACATAAGTTACGTACAGTCAGTATTTTTGATTCTACAACACTAAAATAAACCAACGGTTTCCTATCTCAGACTAACGAGCGGCACAGGGCCCAAAAGGCCCTTCTTCTCATTGTCACAGCAGGTTACAGACAGACAGTACGGTACTGTCTGTCCTCTGGCCTCACAGAGCGGAGTCGGTGCGAGACGGAATACAACGTCGCTGCAGCTCGTACAAGCGGGCAGGACGGAAATGGAGGTTTGATTCTCGAATTGAGTGGTCGATTGACGCCTCGCGCCGTCGCACAGCCGCTCCCTGCCGCAGTCCGCCTGCCTGCCTGCCAGTCTTCCGCTGCCCCCCCAGGAGAAAATCTCTGTCCGGGCGCGGTCCAAGCCGAGCCATGGAGCATATGTCGATTCTTCAGCCCATGGGGTTGGGCCAAATAGAGTAATAGTGTCAAACCTTAAACAGCGTGCTAGACACAAAAAAGTTCGTCATCGACGAGACTGTTGAAATCCTAAATTTGTATTCTCTTGGTTTTTTTTTTCGCGATGCACGCAGAATCCTCGATCCCAAACCACCACCAACACCAACACCAACACCACCTCTCCCCTAATACGTACGTATTCTCGCACTGCAATCGAAATTGTACTGTACCCGTAAGCTCCCACGCGAACCCGCTAAACGCTACCTAAACAACTGTAGACGGATGTTTGTTCGGTGACCTAGGTAGCCTCTGCGACAACACAAGCCACTAGTCGCGACTCCGGCCGTCTGATTAATAGCACCTTCAGGCAGGCTAACAATTCATTATCTGTTAATCCAATGTCGTCATTGGCCGCTGCGTCCCAATGTGCTGAAACCGTGTAGCAAAGGTTCTGGCTCGGATGAAAATTTTTCTCCCGTATTGTGGTGCAGTAGTATCGCTCGCTGGACCCCAATGAGGATGGCGGTTACCTGGACGGTTTCGTTCTCTTGCATTGGGACTACAGCTACAGGCCCGGGCATTCTTATTGCACGTTTATGCAGCAACCAGCTTCCATTGGGACTCTACTATCCTACTGTACCATACAGTACGCTACGCAGTTACACTCGTTCATAGATCCGCCACCGGTCGGTTGGCAGCATCACTTAGGTATTACTGCACAGAGAGGGCGTCGGTCTATTTTCTTTCGCTTGTGTATTGATTGATGAAGAGGGCATGTTTCAGACAATGGAGAGCGAAGANAAAAAATTTTTCTCATCGTCTAAACACTGCCTTGCCCATCGGGTGGAATTCAACCGGACAGTATAGCACAACGCCAGTGGCAAATTGCAAATTCGCGAATCCTGCATATGCTGTACACTACAACATCCTCAACTCAATGCCTGCACAGTGATGCCATGAGGCAGAGGTCCGACGACGACTGGTTCTAGACTCCCACACACATACACGCAATTCCATACCCAAATCGCAGAGTCTGGCCGATCTCAGGAACATCTTCGGATAGCGTAGTGCCAAGGACGACAGCTCAGTACAGAGTGTACAGTAGGTAGGTAGTGGTAGTTAGGCTCTTGTTCCATACAGTACCTGGCAGATGACGTCGTCCTCTAGAGCAGCAAAACAGACCAATAGGGTCCGGCTTGCCCTTGAATTTCTATTTGAGACAAGCCGTCAGCTCACGATTCATGCATTTTTCCCGCATAGTGTCAGCTTAGGTCCATTTGTTTCATCGTCTCCCATTAGCTGACAATAAAGGAAACAAAACATAACAATACGCTAAAATATGTAGGTACTGTAGTAGGTACAGTAGAGAGACAACGGTTAGTCCCGGATAAAAGCCACAAAAAGCCGGTAATGAATGAATGTACTGTACTGTACAATGCACGAAATGCAGCCAGCCAGCCTCGTTTGCTGCGAGCCAAATCTCCGGGTTTCTCATGCGAATCATTCCTGGGATTAGCCATGGCGAAAGAAAAGAAAAGAAGAACTGACTACTGTACTGTAGTAGTGAGGCATAAATCTTACGACTGACTCCAATCTGCTAATTGTCGTGAACGCTGGGGAAAAGGTTGTTTGNGGGAAGATTGTAACAGTCCATCCATCTTGACCCGCAATGTCTCACCTCATTTGTTATTATGCTAAGGGCACTAGACTACCTTACCTACATATGTAGTACTGTATGATCTATACAACAAGGCTTAGGATCAAAACAATCAATAATCGTCAACACGTAAGAAACGCGTATTGGCCCCCCTGGCGACTGATAATGTCTAAATAAAGTGAGCATCATCTAACACGGCTAATAAGATGGCCCCCAAGGCAAGGGAAGAATATGTGATGCTAGGCTCTTGTGGTAATCCAGCTCGTGGAGACGGGCGAACGTGGCTATGCAGCCGTGGATCAATCAGTGCCAGATATGCCATCGCCCTCCTGCATCCCGGATCGGCCAGCGGCAATAGCAAGGCCGATCTCTGAGAGGGCGTCGCATTGTAAGATCTATCGACTGTCGAGTCAAGTCCTATCGCTGTTCGGCGCCTTGAAGGAAGCGGTGCTTGCTGGGATGGATCCCTCTATGTACTGTAACAAATAACCATGGCGAATCGGCATAACACGGTACAATATGGTATCACGACCTCACTTTATGCCACGAGATGGAGCTATTCAGTTGGCTAAAACCCCACTCACGCGATTTATCGCAGCCATCATGCCCAGCCGAAACGCCCAGAAGGCTGCCATACCCAAGGCGACGACCTTCTCATTCGCCCTATATGCTTGGGCGTCACTCGGGCTGGCCCAGCCCAAGCCCGGACGGCTCTCGACCCATAATCGTCGATGCGCGGAGCTCAATTGGGGAATGCTGATGTGTGCCACGTTTTCCGCTGCCTTGACTTGACTTCCATTCTGCCGAGTGGTGAGTTGGGTGTCCCCTCAGCTCAGACCACCACATCGTCATTGTGACGATGACAGAGCAAAAAGCCGCCCCTTCGCTCAACACGACGTCTCATTCGCTCTTGGGCCCTTTTCGAATTCCAGCATTAGTCAAATCGAGAAACCGTACGACGCAAATATAGTCTAGAATTGTGCCAATTGCGGAAGGTCCCGACGGCCTCGCAATGTATGTCTTAGAAGCTAGCTCTTCGCCGGCCCGTCCCAAGACATCCCCGAGTCTGACCCCCTTGCATTGACAGCTGCCCAGGTCCCGAACCCTTTTTTTGGCCCTGAAGCTTGTGAAAGGGCCATTCCTGCTGCTGACAGGTACTGTACACTGGGTAGGTAGGCGGTCAGAGGGCAGAGGGCAGAGCGTTCATGTAATTTGTTTAATGTATCCGAAGAAACCGGTCGGGGCCCAGAACGGGCCTCGAGGGGTGGGAACGTCTGGGCATTTCGATCTGAGCAGGAATTCCAATATCGCCCTACGTGGCTGATCAAAGCAAGGTATAACCTGGGTAATGAGCGTTTCGCTTAGATGAGGCATCCCAAAAAAGGCCCATCAAAAAATCCCCGCTTACACCCCAAGAACTCATTGCCGCAGCCTTATGGTGCCCATAGCTTTGGGTGCCGAGGGTGCCTCAGGCAAAAGGCGGTCCGTGCCTCACTCACTCTTATTTGCTTCTTCATTTATCAGGCGATCCAGGTAATTCTAGGACCATGCCATGGGCGAAACGCCAGTGAGACCATTACGCAAAGAGAAAAGAAAAATTTTCCCTTCTCTTCATCTGAACTCAGTATACACACGGTAGAACAAGATGACGCATCAAGAAAATTTTCATATATACGTGTATTAACGTAGGAGGAGGAAATTTTTTTTTTGGTAAGTATACCTACCTAATCGGAGCTCCGCTAATTGCCAGCAGGGTTGAATGACTCAGCCAGCCATTCTCCCTCCTGTTCCTGTCTTAACTCGCAAGAAGCCACCACCCACTAGCCTCAGCTCGTGAAAACACCACTTTACGGCATAAATAGTATGGAGGGATTAGGCGACCCCGGCGGAACGAATAGGATACGATCCAGCGAGGCTCCATTTCCATTCCCGTGTGTTTCATCCACCATTCCACACTATGCGGCATCCCAATCCGGCCCCATCGTGACGCATCACCGTGTCCGACTGCCTGGGCTTTTCGCCGGACTCCGCATGTCTCTCTATTCTATTCCCATTCGGCGTGTGCAATCTCACTTGTTAATATCGATGATAGTGCAATACCACGATATTGTTTGTCAAAGCGAACTAACTCCATCCCTGAGGGGAAAGGCACACGGTACTACTACTGATACATCAAGAGTACTGTCACACCGTAGCCTTGCTTACTGACTGTACGTGTCTTTCTTTGACTTGGATAGGCACGTCTAAGTAAATAGTTTCAAATCCCTTTTTTCACAATACTAGTGGGTCTGTAGTAAGACAGGCAAAACAGACAACACGAGCTTCGAGAAGTCGTTGAATTGGTTCTAGAAGCGATATTGTAAGTCAGTCCAAGCTGTCCTGTAAGACACATGTTTTTTCCCAATGTGACGACAAACAGGAACAACGACATTCTTCACATCAGATGTGACGAAAGTGAAGGAGAAGGCTGCCTTGCATATTCGATATAGCACCGTTGCAGCAGCCTTCCTGATCGAGATATAGCAAGTGTACGTGCTCACCCTCTTTGGTCTGCCCTCCATCTCGATGAGTACTGTACCATTCCGCTATAGTGCCGAGGCTCCAACCTAGGGTGGTTTTTTTTCCGTGACTCATCTAGATTGGGCCAATTTCCAATTGGAAAGGCAGGCAGGCGCTATGGTTCGCTAACTGTGACGAAGTCCTACTATTGCATCCATGATTGATACAGTGCAGGTTGCCTGGGCGGGTAAGACACTACCTTACCTACACTATGCCACGGCCATACATGGTAGGTATCGAGAAGAAGGCAAACAAAACTGAAATTATTGCGCATTCCTGAAGTGAAGTAAAACGGTGTCGCCTGTGCCGATTCCTGCCTACCTGCCTGCCTGCCTGCCTGCACAGGGGTTCACTCAACAACAGCTCAACACAGTACCACCAAATACCCACGTCGCTAATTGCCTACCCCAGGCAAATAGGTAGGCATCCGAAATATGACTACTACCTGCCTGGGTAGCGCTCCTACAGTAGGTATCCCAGGTGGCATGCCCCAAATTGCTCGATTAGCCTCATAATGTGTAAATATACTAGTTAGTACAAGATTGTCTCGTTGTCGGTGAAGTAGAAATTGCCAAGCTTTGTTCCCACAGATAACCGAGAACCACTATGACAGGCATCCATGGGGGTGGCACGGCATAATACGCTATACTCCTGCTGTAATAGTCGGTGGGGTGTACGGCTTGTAAGAGAATTGAAGCCACACACCGTCGTTGTTGTTGCGCCCACTCCCCTAGAAAGCATAACACTGTGAATTGTTAAGTCGACGCCCCCCCTTCGATGAATTAATTAATTGTGCTCAATCCCGGCCCCCACTGGTGAGATTTCATAAACCAGAGAGAGCATTAACCGCCAAGGCCGACGTCAATCGGAACAGATCGCCATAGGCAGGATTACTATGCTGTCGTGAATAAATTAATGAAACCCGTAGCTCACTCGAACGAACGAACGAACGAACGAACGAGCTCGAAGTCCGGACCAACACCACCACCAGCCCCCATCGATGGTATGTAGGTATTTTCGGAGTTTGGACTGCGACCCCCACGCATTACAGTACTTAGCTTGAAAAGCCCACGATCATAAACCGGAGCCATGTTTGCTCAAGCGACGGGTCCCGGCTATTCATTCTTGTATGTAAAGATTCACTTTGTTAAGTATCCCCCGTTTCGGTGAGCATGAGCCTTGCTAGGTTAGCCATGGTGAGCGAATTGTTACAGTACGACAAAACTTCCGTTTCATAGGTATACTATGTATATACTGTATACTACCTATTTTGCAACAGCAGATTCGACAGGCTTTTCCCGCCCAGGGAAACCTCGGGAATCTCCATATACCAGGGGCCTCATCGACGGCGGCCAGTGAACGGTCGCCAGGTCGCGCGCATGGGAGGGGGGGGGGGGGGAGGCCGACCCCAGTTGATCCGCAGGTACGAGTCCTCAGAGGATTGGGAATTTTGACAAAAGGACCAGTAAGTAGTATGTTTACCTATTACGACGGAGTGTACTGTAGGATAGACCCCATTTCACGATTCCTGCTACCATGTGTATGTGTTGTGTTTATTCGTGGCCTCGACGCCCGTTTGGGCTGAGGCCCGCCGCCATGCTTGCATAATACCAACATAGCCTCCGCTTCCCCCTTTCTTTTTGCTCTTGCCTTTCTCAATTGGTTGAAGCCACATCATCGTCGACACAGGCGAGAGAGGCTTAGGTCGAAATCCTACTACCACCGCCCAGTCCCACTGTTCTGTTATTGATACTACAGTAGGTGCTTCGTTACAGGCGATTTCGACTGCCACATATGCTGTAACTGTTTACTTCCATTACAGTAAACTGTAATAGTGTTATACCCCATGCCTATGCGGTTAAGAAAAAAATACTCCTGGCTACCTAATTAAACTAGACGCCTGTAGGTGGGCCGAGATATCTTGCCCTTATGCCTTGTGCAGCAGATAGCGTGTAGATGCTACTCTCAATACAGACGAACATATGGGCAGGGCTATCGCGTACTAAGTTAGTCGCAGTGAAAAACCACGGGTCGACTACTGTATGGTCCTTTTTACAAACAATTAATTAATTCATTTATACATTCCTCACTGGGGCGAAGATAGTCCTGTCCGAGCGAGTCTCTTTTTCACGGCCCTACGCTATTCGGCGTTCATCTCAAGTAGAGGCTACTGTAGGTAGTGTGCGTCGGGGAATGGAATGGGCAATGGAACTGGCTCATGTTTTCTTAATATGAATAGGTTGCCCGCCAAGTGAAATGTCGCTGCACTATTTGCATATAGTATAGTGCTGCATACCACCAGTCGCTGCTTCGCGCGACAGAGCGTGGTACGGGTGCATTCGGGTGAACGAACGGCTGTCAAGATCTCGCCTCCTGCTCCTGCTCCTCCTCCACAGATGCTGTATGCCTACTACTACCACTCGAACTAGGTAGGCAGCGCACGACGGGGTTCGAAATGGGCAGATAGGTACTAGATGGGCCGGGGGTCGTTCCCGATAGGTGTGATCTGTCTGTCTCTCTCTTTCTCTCTCTCTTCGTGAAATCTGTCATCGTCGCGCGAAAGGAAACGGGCCGGCGCGCACATGACAACGACCTATCACCAGACAGAGGTTAAGTAAGTGGGTTTTCTTTCTCTTTCCCCGGACGGACGGTGGATGCTGCTGCATGATAAGGGTCCTGCCTTCCTTCTGTCGTAAATGATTGACGGCGCTGGCCGGTCCTCCTTGTTTACTACGGTAGGTATATTTTTTTTTTTTCACGATGCTACCACGTCCCACTTCAGTTCACGCGGGAAGTGCAGATTAGGAGGTCGGGTGGATGATGATGATAATGATGATGATGCCATTTGAGCAAAAGCCCCAACCAGCAGCACTAGTCGGAGACGGCGATGGCGAAGGAGCGCAGTTCCCCTTGTTTTGAAAAAACCATGTCCATCGTACTATACTTACTATTTACTCTTTCTATACTATCAAATATATGCTCCCCTTTTTCTCCATGGCCCATTTGTTTACGCCATACCGTTGCATTCTGTCTGATGTGCAACGCAGGAGGTGCGCTTGCGGAATACGACGTCCAAGGGAGCCAAACGATGCACAGTTCATGCCGCCGTCCCTTGTAGAAGCAGCGCCGCAGCAGCAGCAGGTCCCGCGCGCTACGTCCACTGTGACACCAATAGTCAATATTATATGTATGTATGTATGTATATATCTTGGGGTCGTCGTAGCAAAATAGCCAGCCCGCGGGGAAGGGCAAAAGGCAAGATAAGGGAAGTTGTACTGTAGTGTGCGATGAAAATCCCCCCATATTGCCCAATGCCCGAGAATGGTGATATGGAGCGGTGGTTTGTGACACGTTATACCTTCCTCCCCCAAAAGCCTCGAACAAACAAACATTCACTTTATTTCGTCGCCACTTTTGCAATTCTTTGAATTCATGATCTCGATCCTGTTACAAGCCCTCCCGGCCGGTCTGAGGCTTTACTGTAGTTACCTAGGGGGATCAAGATGGGTACAGGGAGATCTTGGTCAAACGGGCCAATGGCTCGTGGCCGGAGAATTTCAAGGCCCCGGTCGGGTCCTGGCGGTAGGTACGCAATACTGACGCGAGAGGAAGGAGGCGTCCGTCAACTCGTTCGATCGTTGGACGAAACTGGAGCGTTGCATCGGCTCCAAATCCATCACGGTAAGGTCTCCCTCAGGCGAGGCGAGGGAATTGCCGCGAAGGATTCAATAGCATGGCACAATGATACTGTATCTCCTTTTATTTTAGATTCGATATCAAATTTCTGATATTGAAGATTTTTTAGATTTTTTTATAGTTTTCATGCAGATGAATGAATGAATCAACCAACCCTTGAACAAGAGTGTCGCAGCAAGCAAGCAGATGATACCTGTCAAGATCGAAAACGAAGCGGGTTCGATGCAGGTGCAGAGATGGTTCGTTTCCCAACCTGTCAACACCCCCCGATCTTGCTTCACATCAGGCCATTTCCTGTTCCCCAGGCCAGTTCCGGTAGTGAATCTCGGTTATCCCCAGGTCTCTCTCCCACACCCCCGTCCGTTCATGACTTTTCGGAATCACATACAGAATTAGAATTGTGAAGTGGAAAAAAAATNCAAAAAAAAAATCCTGGGGTTCAACAGGTTCTGGTTTCCTATTCGGGTAGTATTGCCCTGTCTTCCCTGGTCGCGGCCCCATCGCTGCCTTGGAATTTTGCACTTTTCTTACTCATGTTAATTGTCCTCATGAATACTCAGCCTGCCTCTGCCCTGTTTTCCATACGAGCGATCGTCGTGGTAATCATCGTGACATGTTTATAAGTCGTATGTACTGGAAATTACGTAGGGTGCGCTATTTTCAGCTTGAAAATACGTTTAAGGGACGTACATACATATGCAGCAGTCGGTAGGAAGGCTNGGGGGGGGGGGGGAGGGGGCGCAGAATGGGCGTTGCGGGATCTCCCGTTGGGGCTTTAATAGAACTTTGACGCAGGTAGATATGCACGGACGAGGATGTTCGAAACCGTCTGTAACTAAGGTTGGCTCGCTATGTATATTGTGCCAATATCGCTTCCTGGCCGGTAATAGAGGGATTACGGTACGGTAAAAAAACCAAACCAAAAAAAAAACTCTTCTTCGGACCCCGCGAGGTTGCGTCGAGATCTCCCGGATGCTGTTCCCCGGCAGCACGACATATCGAGGGTTTACCAGGGATGGGTATGCGAGATACGACGAATGGGGGGGCAGGTAGATACGGTAGATAGGTAGGAAGGTAGGTGGGAGAGCGTATCGGCCAACGGTGTCGGCTCGGAGTAACTATCAGGTATCGAAATATCAAATATCAAGCGAAGACGACACTTTTTTGCGGAACGGGCGTGGGTGTAAGTGAGTACGATCACGTCTGGTGTGCATCCATACGTGTGATTGAGTTGCCCTAGATGAAACCTCTCCTCAAGCCGACGACGCGACAGCCCGCGGTTCGGTCCTACGCCCATCTTCTAGACCCCATCTCGTCACGAGAATTTTTATCACGCACCTTACTAGATTAGACAGGACGAATCAACAGCACAGGTCAAGTCAGG